>WOXC01011911.1:0-284726 GCA_011680675.1 Gymnobelideus leadbeateri
AAGCTGACACCTAAAAGAAGAGTCAGTTCCCCTACCTGGCAGGCCCCACACCCAGCCCAACCCTAGCCCGAGGCCAGATCCCGTAGGTCAAGACATTCCAGTTACCCTTCCCATTACCTTCCAGTTACCCAGGCCCCCAAGGCACATCCTGAGCTTCCCAGGGAGGAGAATTGACCTGGAGGTTGTGAGAACTGCCAGGCCAGGACACTGGGGAAAGGGTGTCACTATGAGCCAGACTGTCACCCTGAAAGAAGAAAGTAAATTGACTCAGGCAACAGCTCTTAGAAATCACCTCAATTCCACCATCCACCATCTCTAGCATGAGATCAACTGATAGCTTCAGTTTTGTGACATCTACAACAAAAGTATCCCAGCATAGATTTTAAGCATTTGAAAGCACTTCACTAACTCTCTAGTCAAACCTGTACAAGAAATATATATTGCAGAAGCCTAAAAGGCTACCTCCCTCCTCATCTCATTTCCTATTATAGCAGAAGTAATGAAAGACCAAGTATATTTACTTGCGGCCAGGGATTCCAGTTAGTAGGACAAAAGACTTAGTACCTAGATAATGGGGCAGGGACCTACTGCTCAATCTGCCATCATCATCATCATCATCATCATCATCATCATCATCATCATCATCATCACCAGCATTATGAGGTTTGCATTATTTCATTTGATCCTCACAACAACCTTGAGAGGGTCTTAGCACACAGTTTTCATGTTTCTCAGTCAAATTTAGTTCTTTATGTGTCCAATTTTTCCTGGATTCCTATGGTTATTTGCCTTCTTTTTTTTTATGAAGGTATGACAGGTCATAACATCACCTGTTGGTCATCCTGGGTCATTTTTAGTTCCTCCAGGTAGTCCTGGTACAGAAGCATTTGGAATGAGTTGCAGGAGAGGAATTGGAAGTAAGAACTATAGTTCTCATGAAAAGGGGTGCTAAAACTGGAGCACTGTTATGTCCAAACATGTCTTAGAGCAGGGAGGTGGTCTAGTCATTTTGTTGGTGGGACAAATAAAAAAGGAGTCCAGGAGGGAGCTCCAGATCTGATCGTCTCTTTCTTACTGAAGATCATAGAGGAATTCATGAATTCATAAACTTAGAACTAAAACATTCAACCCCAGGTTCAACTGACCCAACTCCCTCATTTTATAGAGAAGAGAACTGAGTCTCAGAGGGTTTAAGTAATCTGCCTGAGGTCACACAGGTAACAGAACTGGAATTTGACTCCAGGTCCTCCAATTACAAACCCTTCACTATTTCCTCTAAACCACACTACCCTTGCTGACAAGTGGTGGAGAGAGATATTTTAACCCGGAAAATGATGCAAAAGCATGGGCCAAAAGAAATGATACAAAACTTGGGACATTGGTATGAAGTGTGTGTAAGGGAGATTATATAACCAGAAAATCTCTCTAAAAAATGTCATGTGGTATTGGATTCAGTCAGGAGCTGGAACAAGGGATAAAGGCCATCATCATGGTTTCTTCTTCCATGGGGTAGTCATTTGTTAGTATGGCAGTAATTCCATAATTAAATCTATTTTTCAGCTACCTTGGGATCTCAGGGAATTAGAATGGATTGAAGGAATCCTGGGGATGTCCCTATGGGGTACTTTGATCAGATGCAGACTTTGCAAAACTAAATAAAGCCATATTGATATCCTGCTGGAAGAAGGCCACCAATATTCCCAAGCAATTACATGGAACATCTGGAATAATCCCTTATGCCTTTTTGTAGTAGCCAAGAACTGGAACGAAAGTTGATGCCCCTAAATTGGAGAACAAATTGATGTCTAGAAAGGTGATAGAATTGTACCCTAAGAAATTGTGAATATAAAGAATTCAGAAAATCTTGGGAATGAACCATTTTCTAACAGTGCAGATAGAAGAAGAACCAGGAGAACAATACTATAAACAAAGATATAAAATGATGATCACAATGATATAAAGTTTATGAAAACATTCAAAGAATTCAAAACTCCAATCAATGCAATAACCAATCATGACTGAGAGAAATATGTCGAATCACTCCTCAGTCTTTTTGGTAAAGAGGTGACTGACTATCAGTGTAAACTGAGCATACATTGTCAGACATGGCCAATTGCTGATTTGTTTTGCTTCACTCCTTATCTGTTTCAAAGGTGAGTTTATTTGTGGTAGAATAATAATAATAATAATAATAATAACAATAATAGCTAGTATTTATCTAGTGCTTTAAGTTCTACTTTAGGAATATTATCTCATTTGATCCTCAAAGCAATCATCTTTATTTATAGATAAGGAAACTGAGGCAGACAAATTAAGTGACTTGAACAGGGTCATATAGCTAGCAAGTGTCTGAAGAGAGATTTTTTTTTTAAAGCAATTGGGGTTAAGTAACTTGCTCAAGGTTACACGGCTAGTCATTATTTATGTGTGGGTGCTCATTTTCTGAGGCTGGATTTGATCTCAGGTCATCCCAACTCCGAGGCCGGTGCTCTTACTCACTGCGCCACCTAGCCGCCCCTTTTAGGGCAATTGGGGTTAAGTAACTTGCCCAAGGTCACATGGCTAGGTCTTTTTTTGTTTGTGTGGGTTAAGTGTCTGAGGCCGGATCGGAACTCAGGTCGTTCTGACTCCAGGGCCGACGCTCTACTCACTGTGCCACCTAGCTGCCCCTGAAGAGAGATTTTAACTGAGGATCATCCTAACCTCAAGTCCAGTGCTATATCCACTGTACCATCTAACTGTGGAAGAGTAATTGGGAAGTTAAAATGATATTTGGTTGGTTTTTCAAGTGTATCAATAAATCTTTTTAAAAATTCTCAAGGCATTGAGAATTACAATAGTCTCACGTACCTCACCATTGGACCATTATGAGATAAACCATTCACTGTCAACTAATATATGGTTTACTGGAGATCAAAGGTAGAACAGTTCATTTGACATTATTCTTTTGTCTGCCAGGTTTGGTTCTTCTATTTCGATGGCACTCATCAGGGCTTGTATATATGCACTTTGGCTTATTGCTGGTCTCCTAATGTCAAATTTAATATCTTTTTTCTAGGCTTAACTTCCTTCACCTCTCTGTAGTATTTTACACTATTGACCACCCCATCCACTTCAAAGACACTGCAGTTTAGTGATCCTCATTTCTCCAAATGTTCTGCCTTTTCCTCCCTTTGCTGACTCCTTTCTCTCCCCCTAACTCTTAAACTAAATGTTCACCAAACTTCTGTCCTTGTGCCCCTTCTCTTCTCCCTCTCCACGAACTCTTGGCAATTCCATTCATTCCCACAGTTACAACTATCACCTCCATACAGATGAACTCTGAATCTCTATCTCTAGACCTAATCTCTCTTTCCCATATCTCCAGCTGCCTACAGGATATCTCCACCAGGATGTCACAGCACCAGCCCAAACTAAATATGCTCCAAAGTGAACTTCCTATCTCTCCTCTTAAGTCTTTTTCTGACTTCAGTATTCCCATCAAAGGCACCACCATTGAAGCATACTGTTTCTCTTGTTCAAAACATGGAATTATTTTTAACTCTTCCCTCTGATGGAGCTGATGGCACAGTAGACAGATAAGTGGGCCTCCAGTCAAGAAAACAGAGAGCAAATATGGCCTGATATGCTTACTAACTGTGTGATCCTGGGCAAGTCACTTAACCTTTGCTTGCCTCAATTTCCTCAACTGTAAAATGAGAATAATAATAGCACAGAGCTATTGTGAGGATCAGACAGGATATTTGAGAAAGACAAAAAAAAAATGGCACTTAGCACAAGGCCTGGCACATGGTAGATATCATGTAAATGCTGACTCCTTTCCCTTCTACAGTTCCTGATACAGTCACACAGTAAGTTCTATCAGTTCTGCTTTTACCACTGCGCATCTCTTGTATCTCTCTGCCCTTCGTATTTCCAGAGAGGGCTGGATAATACGGCCTCTGAGGCCCCTTCTAGCCCTCTGATCCCATGGCCCTGTGTTTAAGAGGAAAATGTAAGCAAAAAATAGGTGAATACATGGGCCAAGAGCACTCGGCTGCTCTACAAGGACAAGTTTAAATCTCTTGACCCAGATATATGTGTGTATATGTATATATATATATGTATGTATGTATATGTGTATACAGAGAGAGACAGAGAGATACAGAGACAGAGAGAGATAAATATAAAGAGATGGAGGAAAAGAGAGACAAAGATAGAAAGAGGCATATACACATACACACACAGACACACTATATATATATATGTTATTAATATATGTTATTAATATATATGTTATTAATCAGTCATTTTCCAGTCATGTCTGACTTTTCATGACCTCGTTTGGGGTTTTCTTGGAAAAGATACTAAAGTGGTTTATCATTTCCTCCTCCAGCTCCTTTTGAAGATAAGGAAATTGAGGCAAACAGGGTTAAGTGACTTGCCCAGGGTCACACAACTAGTGTCTAAAGCCAGATTGAACTCAGAAAGATAAATCTTTCTGACTCCAGGCCCAGCACTCTATCCACTAAATAGATGGATGGATAGATAGATAGATAGACAGACACATATGTACACATACACACACACACACACACACACACTTAATTTAGTTTCTGCAATATCTCTTATATCCATCCCCACTCCATATTCTCCCTTCTACCATTCTGGTGCAGGTCCCCATTTTGCAATAGTCTCTTAAAGGGCCATACAGTCTCTGCACTCTTTCCTCTCTCATCCATACAATTTTCAGACTAATCTTTCTCAAACAAACTGTATTATCACTGTTCAAGTCACTTCTCTGCTCAAAAAATCTTCAGTGACCCCTTATTGCCTGTCAAATAAAGGTCAGACGTCTTTCTGCAAACTGATGTCCAGCTCCCAGATATTTTTTCCTTTCTTCGTAATTTCTCTAAGATTATTGATAGTGGTTCAGTAATGACTCTCACAAATTCCTTAAGTATTCTGGTATATAATCATCTGGTAGGATATGAGGAATAGATTACAAAGGAAAGGGTACATGGTCGTAGAGACCTTGTAATCCAGTCCCCTCTTTTTTCGAAGGATGAAACTGAGTGAATTACCCAAATTGCCCACATAAAAGGAAGGATCAAATCCAGATCCTCTGACTTCAGAGCCAATATTCTTTTCACTGATGTACCACTTGTGTTCTCTGTTTCTAGTGGCTTTCTTGTGCCTTCTGGTTTTCCTTTCCTGGAACTATTCCAATAAACCAAATGGTTTTCCAAGACTTAATGGTCCTGGCAGATTTATCCCCACTTCTCCAAAGTAAACGTCTGCACTGAGAGTATTTCCTCCCTTTAGGGAGGAGGGGGAGACAACACATAAAAGGAGCCAGGAAATGGGATGGGAGGGAGAGTTAAAATATTGGTAGGGAAGAAGAAGAGATGGGACACTGGGGGGGTACCCAGTGTCAGGGCATTTTGTTCTATTGAGTTGAAACCAGACAAGGCAGTGGATGCAAAGTGGAATGCTAAGCCCTAGGCTAAGCTCTTTACATATTAGTTCATTTGATCCTCACAACAAACCTGACAGGTTTTATTATTATGCCCATTTTACAGTTGAGGAAACTGAGACAATTAGAGGTTAAATCACTTACCTACACAGCTAGGTAGGATTTGAACTCAAGTCAGCCTGAATGTTGTTCCACCTAGCTGTCTCTGGGAATGACGTAATTAGTCCTCTGCTTTGGGAATATCACTGGCAGTTCTGTGGAGGATGAATTTTAGCCATGACCACAGTTAAAAATATACATGATGGGAATCCCAGGGACTTTCCAACTTCGTCACTCAGAGCAGCTAAGTGGAGTCACATCATGCAGAGTAACCCTCTGTATTCAGCAATCATATGTGCTCACGTCTTTTTTGTGACTATGGAGCAATCATTCAAATTGTGGATCTCTTGGATGCTCTTGTCCTACTTTTTCTGTAGTTAGCATTTATATAGCATTTTAAGGTTTGCAAAACATTTTCTAAGTTTAGTTTATATTCTCTGGCCCCACTCTTTGAGGTCCAGTCCCAATACATCTTGCAGAGTTCCAAGTGGAGGTAATACTGTAATCAGTTCTTATTGCTAACACAGTGTGATCATTTGCATGTGGGAAATTGGCAAATGCTATGAATCAGGGCTTAATTTATTGTTTTATTGATTGTCAAGACTTAAGAAAGTGATAGAGAAAATGTTAATAATAGATACTAAACTTGAAAACTGTCATTTGTACATTTTTTTTTTTAAACCAGGCATTAAGATTTACCAGTACACCATTGGTTCCAGGGAACCCTGAAAGGTTTGTGGGGGGTATTTCTCTTTTCTATTGCCTTAGATTTAAGCCCACACTGCCTGTGTTTCCCCCCCAGTGTTAGAGACTGTGACTAATGCTCCCAGGTTCTTTTAGCCACTTAACTTTTAGCCACAACAAGTTTACAAAGGGATATTTACTTCAAAGATCGAGGCAAACAGATATTTCCCCAAATACCTGAAGTATACTCTCCCTCCCCCACCTTGGTGTCTAGGGGAATAGGTGTTAACAGTTAGCTTTGATCCTATCAGGTGCACACAGTCCCTCTCTGTATGTTGTAGAGAGAGCCACTTTAGCACTCCTAGACTCGAATTAGGCAAAATGGATGCTATTGAAGCTAGCTGAGGCTTTTTGGAGATACTAACACTTGATTATGCAACTAATTGAAAGAGGCTCTTCCCAAGCACAAGTTTAGCCAATTAAAACCATTTACAGGATGTTTCTCCATGTTTGGCAATCTCTTCAAGTTACTTCCTTAACTTATCATCAAGATTCTTCCAGAAGTCATCTCCCCAGTGTCCTATACATGGAGAGGTTACATTAGCCAAACAAGTTGAGGAGGTTAGCACATGTACCCCTATCACACACACACATTATCTCATTTAGAGGGAAATGCTACTATTACCCCCATTTTGCAGTTGAGGAAACTAAGGTTAAGAAAATTGAAGAGACCTTCCCAGGGTCACACAACCTATAAACGTCTGAAGCAAGATTTGGACTCAGGTCTTTCTGACACCAAGCCTAGCTCACTACCCACTGTGTCACCTACCTATCTCTGCTTCAGCCAATACACAACCAATTATAAAGGGAAAATTTTGGCATACAAATACTCCCAAACTGATTGCATAAGACCAGTTTTGCTTTAATGGGGAAGCTGATAAATTTGGTATCAAGCAAGATGTAATATAGAAGTCCCAAGTGTATGTTACATTGGAAGAAAAGCAGGAAAGTTACTGGGGAACTCTCAGAGAATAAGCATTTGCTTCATTGTCACATTTTCCTTGTTTGTTTCCATCTCCCTTGTCAAATGGAACCTCCCCACAACTGGAGAGATTCAGGGGAAGGAAACCCATTAGAAGACTATTGTAACTGTCTAGGAAGGAGGTGCTGAGGGCCAGAATCAGAGTGGCGGCTATGAAAGTGGTGAGAAGCTGAACAAGTAGAGGAGATACTGTACATGCAAAATTGCCAAGTATCACAATTAAATGGATAAATGGAACAAGAGAGATTACAAAATTGAGAGTGACTTCAAGGTGGCCAAATCAGAGGGACTGGAAAGATAGTGGTGAAAACAGTCTGAAACCTTGGAGTACGCTTTAAATCACAGCGTTATGAAACAGGAAGGGGTGTCAGAGGCCATCTAGTCCAACCCAAACCCTAATGGAATTCCCAAGTCATCCAGTCTCAGATGAAGTCTTAAAGACTTCAAGAATTTTGGAACCCACTAACTCCCAAGGCAACCCATTTCACTTTTGACAGCTCAAATTATGAGCAAGTGTCCTCTGTTAGAGGATCAAATGAGACCATGTGTGTAAAGTGCTATGTGAATGTTAGCTATTATTTATATCAAGCCAAAATCTATCTCTCCAACTTCTATTCATTGTTAACAGTTCTGCCCCCAGGGCCAACTAGAACAAACCTGATCGCCCTTCCCCAAAACAGCTCTTAAAATTTTTGAAGAGAGCTATCATGTATGTCCCCCTGCCATTCTTTTGCCAGGCTATCTACCCAACATCCTTTTAAATAAGTCTCTTACTGGTTCTGACGGGTTTCAGATATCCAAATCATTCACAACTCTTCAGGGCACATAGCTAACCAGTTGCCAAATCTTGTCAATTCTACTTCCACATCATCTCACAAATAATCAATCAATCAGCTAGCATTTATTAACCACCTGCTATATGTCACATACTGTGCTAAGAGCTAGAGATACAAAGAAAGGCAGAAACATAGCTTCTACTCTCAAGGAGTTCATAGTCCCCTTCTCTACAATGACACAACTATCCTCATGCAGGCCTTCATCCCTAAGTGTGCCAGCACACTCAACCCACATGTGAGCTTATGCCCTCATTACCTCTCTCCTGGACTATTGCAATAGCTGATGAGTTGGTCTCCCAGCTTCAAACCTCTCTCCTCTCCATTCTGTCTTCTACATAGTTGCCAAATTTATATCCTTAATGAACAGTTCTGACCATATGATTCCCCTGCTCAATAACCTATGTTTGGCTTCTAAAGTCTTTCACAGGCTCCAAACTACATTTCCAGAAATTAACTAATTTCATGAACTCTAGAATCCAGCCAAACTGGCCTTCTTGTTACTTGTCATTCATGATGTTCTATCCCCCAACTCTGTGTTTGCACAGATTGTCCCTGATACCTGGAGTTCACTCCTTATGGAATCATTTCTGACCAGGTCATCTAACTTTTCTTGAAGATTTCCAGTAAAGAGGAATTCATTACCTCCTAAAGCAGCCTATTTCCACTTTTAATCAGCCCTACATATTAGGATGGGGGGAGAGAGTGAGGCTAGTTTCTTTGCACAGCCCTTCCTCACTTAAATCTAATCATGCCATCGACTTCCTGATTCTGTGGTCCTCTTCAAGAATGAAGGACAAACAACAACAACAATGAGTATTATGAAGTTTTTCATTACCTGAAATCTGTTTGTCTCCTTGAAAAAAAATTGTTTTAAAGCAATTGGGGTTAAGTAACTTGTTCTAGGTTACATGGCTAGTTATTTATGTGTGGGTGCTAATTCTCTGAGGCCAGAACCGATCCCAGGTCCTCCTCACTCTGGAGCCAGTGCTCTTACTTACTGCTCCACCTAGCCACTCCCTCTTTGAAAATTTTACCCATCACTCTTAGTTTCATACTCTAAGGACAATCAGGGGAAAAAAATCTCATCCCTCTTTTGCATGGCAGTCTTTCAAACTTGAAGATGACTGTCATTCGTTCCCCTGATTCTTCTTAAGAATACTAATCAACAAGCTAAGCATTCCAGCTTCTTCACCAAATCTAAGACATTATCTTAAGATCTTTTATCATTATGGTACACCTCCTCAAACATTCTCTAGCTTAAAGTACTATAAAAATGTCAAAGTATTCACCAATAAATTCAAATAAGTTTAATATAACTGAAAAATGCTTTTAGTATAATACAGAAACAAAGTCATTAAGAAGCCATTTACAATTAAATAAATATGATGACATATTTAATGCTCCTCATTTCCCATCTTCTTGCCTTTGTAATGACTGTACCCCTTGCCTAGAATGCTCTCCCTCCATACCTGCACCTCTTAGCTCCTCTGATTTCTTTCAAGAATCAGCTAAAATACCACCTTCTGCAAGAGATCTTTTCTAATCCCCCTGGCTACAAATTCCTTCCCTTTTTAGATTAACTAGATAGATAGATCAATAGATGGATAGATAGAGGAACCCCAAAGGAGGTAACATTCTAATGGTAGGGATAAATGTAAATATATGTGTGTGTGTACCCACACATAAATACATACACAAATACACATACATATATACATGCATACATACATGGATATTTATTTATATTTATATTAATATTACTATCCATCCATCTATCTATATCTAGATATAGTATTTACCCATCTATAATATGTTTATATGTAGTATGTACCTAGATATTTGTAAATTACAATATTTAGTGCATATATATTTACGTTTACTTTTATCCCATCCCATTCCATTAGAATGTTAGCTCCTTCAGGGAAAAGGTTTTACCTTTTTCTTTTCTTTGTACCCTAATACTTAAAACAATGCCTTGCCTATGGTAATCACTTAGTAACTTTTGATTGAATGATTGACCCTGCTTTTGAATCTGAAGTTTGCCATTCCTCATTAACTTAGGGCTTTCAACATGATCACTTAAGTAACTATGTTCTTCTGTAGCTATTTTTGTTCCTTTTTACACTAGTAGACCTCCCTATTTATATCTCTGTGCACCACCTGAATTGTTAGGAAACTCACTGAGGAAACTCAACTTGATCATCATAGAGTAGCAGTTCACAAGAGAACAAATAGGGTTATTATCAGGATCAAATGCATTAAGTTGTATCAGTCAGTCAGCTAGCATTAAATGAGTTTTCTATATACTATGAATCCCCATGCTAAGCACAGGGGATATAAAGAAAGGCAAAAAAGAAAAAAAATACTGATTCCAAGGATCTCACACTTTAATGGGGGAGGGGCAGTATGCAAACAACTATGCACAAGATAAATTAGGGGTAATCTTACAGGAACAGTGTTAACATTAAAAAGGCCTGGGAATGGCTTTTTTACAAGTTAGGCCATTAGTTGAGACTCAAAGAAAGCTAGAAAAATTAGTCAGGGGGAGAGAGCATTGCAGGAATGACCAGTGAACAGACTTGGAGTCAGGAAATGAAATGTCTAGTTCAAGGAATAGAAAGACCACTGGACCTCAGAGTATATGGAAGAGAGTAAGGTACAAGAAGACCAGAAAAGTGAGGGTGGAACCAGATCCTAAGGAGCCATAAAAGCCAAACAGAGAATTTTAGATTTGGTCCCAGCAGAAGCCACTGGAGTCATATAATGTGGGGAGTAGGATTCAGGGGAAGGAATTGGGCAAGGGTATGATATGGTCAGATCTTTGTTTGGGGAAGAGCAATTTGACAGCTTAGTAGGGGATGGACTGAAGAGGAGGAAAACTCGGGGAAAAGGAAACCAACCAGAATGCTATTGCATTCTATGTGTGAGGTGATGAGAACGGGCATCAGTGCGGTGGCAGATTCAGAGAAAAGTAGACAGTTAATAAGAGATGTTACAGAAATAGAAATGACAGGATTTGAAAACTAATTGGATGTGGAGGATGAGTTTGGATGACACCTAGATTTTGAGCCAGAGGACCTGTAAAGATGGTTTTGTATACATTAAGGCACTGTATAAATGTCAGCTATACTGATAAAATGAATGAATAACTTTCCTTGAGTGTCAAATCAGGGGAGGCATTTGAGCTTCCTTGAGGGTTCTTAAAATTAAATTACCTTCCCAAAACGTCAATATGTTTCAACACCCTGCTCCAAGATAAAAATCCTGCCTAAGAAAAATTGGAGTCAACCCTAGATCTCTAGTACTTCTGCATGAAATGTTCTTTCTGTTCAGAATGAGTTTAAAGTTGAAAAGCTCTGTTTCAAAGGAAGAATTGTCTTTTCACACAAGCAGAATATTTGAGTAAATGATGCTTCACCTCCTCCACCCTCAGGGGCAAGTCTCCTTTTGATCTATCTGGAGAGGTGTGGGTAGGACCAATTTGGAGCAATTCCAGGAGACCAGTTTCTAGGGATTGTAGGTAAAGGGTGTCATTCACATTAAGAAATACATTGCTTTCTTGGACTCAATCTCCTACTTTTTTTCTTCCTGGCAAAGCAAGGCTATGGTATGATTGCCACACCTTTTTTACATTTTATATAGTATTCTAGCCAGCAAACTTTACCTGGTGATTACAGTACTGTTCTAGGGGATGTGGAAAGATATAAACCAAACAGAAGACACATTTCACACCTCTCAGGAACCTTCATTACAGTGGAGAAAAAATGAAAAATACCAACAAAATACACATTTCTGAACCATCCAAACACATATAATCTATTGTGAACATATATGAGGCCTTGCTAGAGGTAACAATGAATTTTATGTTGAATAAGAAGAAAAGATTCAGAGAATAGAAAGAACGCAATAGTACTTTGACGCATAAAGAAGTACTGGGGGTGGCTAGGTGGCACAGTGAATAGAGCGCCAGCCCTGGAGTCAGGAGGACCTGAGTTCAAATCAGACCCCAGACACTTAACATTTGCTAGCCATGTGACCTTGGGCAAGTCACTTAACTCCAATTTCCCTACCTTCCCCCCTCCAAAAAGAAAAAAAAAAGACTTACTATGATACTAAGAGTATTAGACTTAAAAATAACAACTATTTTATATTGTGCTCGATGATTGCTTAGTGCTTCATACCATACACCCATAGGTTAAACATCTCCTATATAATAAAGCTTATATGAACGTGAGCAAATCATGTAGTCATATAGTGTACTAGAGAATTCTCTAAGACTATAAGTTATGAATTCCCAATGTGCAGTAGGGAAAAGAACTTACACACTGGGAGTTCATCATATTGTTGAAATCACAGATTTACATATTAATAATAACCATGACAAAACTTACAGAAACGCCTTTGAAACAAACAGATGTTACTTCACCTAGAAATAATCAAGGTTACTACAAGTATAGGCCAACTGATTTGTCAAATGCAGCTGAAAAGGACTGGCTCACAGATGTAGTCTATGGAAGAACTAAAATCCAAGAATAGAAGGTCAAAAGACCTTCCGTGGGCAACATCCATATGATCTCAGTCAACAATATATGGATAAAGAAACATCAAACAAATGGTTATCATTACAATGATACCTAAAAACTTAAGGATATTTTTTAAAAAATAATTTTTTAGTTTTCAACATTCATTTCCATAAGATTTTGAGTTACAAATTTTCTCCCCATCTCTCCCTTACCCCCCCCACTTCAAGATAGCAAGCCTACTGAATACCTGTTTCCCCAATGTGTTCTCTCTTATTTCCTCTCCCATTCCCCACCCCCACCTCTGCCCCTCCTCTTATTTTCTTATAGGGCAAGACAGATTTCTATACCCCATTGCCTGTATATCTTATTTCCCAATAGTATGTAAAAATAACAATTTTTTTAACATTTGCTTTTAAAACTTTGAGTTCCACTGGGAAGACAAGCAATTCAGTATAGGTTATGCATGTGTAGTTATGCAAAACATTTCCATAGTAGTCATACTGTGAAAGACTAATTATATTTCCCTCCATCCCCTCCATCTCCTCCATGCCCCACCCCCCCCCCCCATTTATTCTATTTTTCTCTTAAGGATATTTTTAATAAATATTACCATATCAAATACTCAAAATCTTCATGCTGGGTGGAATAGAAAATTCTCAATATTTAAAGACCTTGCAGATAATATCATCCCTGTTAGCCAGACTGCTACTGAAGGTTTACTCAGGATCTATCTAGTGAGTCTACAGATAATGAGCTTACATACTCACACTTTTATCCACCCTATAAAAAGCAGTCATTTTATCCACATGTGAAGTAGTCCATAGAATATTAAATGTGTAAGAATAATGAGAGAGTGTGTTGCCCCAGGATCATTTCTAGATGAATTATTTTTTTTAAAATGAGAAGAGTGATTTTTCTAAAATAATAATAGTGTAGCTTTCTTTTACTTCAGATTACTCTTCAAAATATAATTGAGAAAAAAATCCCTATGAAAGAAGCCAGGATAGAGTCTGGATTTTTTATGCCAAAGGAACAAAATAATGATCCATTTTCTATCCTCAGAGTGCTTACATCATCAATACTCTCCAAATACTTTTATGTCTCATCCCACAACTAGTTAAGTTGTCATCGTCTAACTATCTATCTTTAATAGTAGTTTGATGAATTCCTTTCTTTTTCTTTCTTTTCCTTTTCTCTTTCTTTCTTTCTTCCTTTCTGTTTCTTCCTTCCTTCCTTTTTCTTCCTTCCTTCCTTCCTTCTTTCCTTCCTTCCTATCTTCTTTCCTTCCTGCCTTCTTTCCTTCTTTTTTCTTTCTTTTTTTTCTTCTTTCTTTTTCTTCCTCCTTTCTTTTTTGATTAGTCTAAGAGAACACAAGGATGCCAGAAACATAATTTATCTAGATTTCAGCAGAGTATTTGACAAGGTCTTTTATACCCTTCTTATGGATAGAATGGAGAGATATGGGCTAGAAAACAGCACAGTAAATTGCATTTGGAACTGACTGAGTAACTGGAACCAAGAAGTAGTCATTAATGGCTCAAAATTAAATCTGAAGAAAGTCTGTAGTGGAATGCCTCAAGGATCCCACTACAAAAGGATTTTTGAAGTCCCTGGTAACAATTCTAACTTTTAACTACCAGTTTCCTAATGAACACTTCATTCAGTCATAATCTTTTGTGATATGGTAACCTCATGGAGACTGTCAGATAAAATGACATTTAACACAAAAGAGGGATTAAAATTTTTCATCTCAGAATTTTATTGAACAGCAAGAAAGAAGAAAGGAAACAGGTATTTATTAAGCAACTACCTTGTGCCAGTCACTGTGCTAAGTGTTTTACAAATATCTCATTCAATCTCTCACAAAAATCCTGAGAGACAGATATTATTATCCCCATTTTTTGTTGTTATTCAGTCATGTCCAACTCTTTGTGATCCCATTTAGGGCTTTCTTGGCAAAGCTACTGGACTGGTTTGCCATTTCCTTCTCCAGATCATTTTACATTTGAGGAAACTGAGCCAAACAAGGTTAAGTGACTTGCCCAGGGTCACACAGCTAGTAAGTGTCTGAGGCCAGATTTGAATTCAGGGAGATGAGTCTTTCTGACTCCAGGTCTCGCACTCTATCTACTGTAACACCTGGCAGCCCCTATTGCCACATTGCAGTTGAGGAAACTGAAGCAGACAAAAGATTAAGTAACTTGCCCAGGAAGTTTTTTGAGGTCAGATTTGAACTCAAGTTTCCTGATTGCAGGACCAGTGCTCTATCCACTGAGCCAGCTAGTTTGCCATTAGCAAGATCCTAAATATGTGGGGAGGGGGGTGGTGGTGAAAGGTTTCATACAGTCTTTAACAGTTTTATTAATTCTGGAATAAAACATTGTTATAGAATGTGCAGATGACATGAAGCATACTGGGATTGCACTAGATGAAAGATTAAGGATCCACAAAGATCTTGTCAGGCTAGAACAATGACCATTAGTGACCATAATAGTAAAGTACTACACTTGGGCTCAAAGAATTAACTTCATATGTACAAGACAGAGGAAGCAAAGCCCAACTGTAAGTCATGTAGAATAGACTTTAGGGTTTGAGGGGGTTGTAAGCTTAACGTATGACATGGTAGTCACAAAAGCTAATGGCATCTCAGGCTTTATTAGGAGAGGTATAATGTATTGGGGAGAGAGGGGAGGAAGAGGGAGAGAGAGTAACTTCACTGTATTCTATCTTGGTCAGATCACATCTGGAGTATTTTATTCCTTTCCAGGTGCCACATTTTAGGACCAACATTGATATAAGCCAGAGTCCAGAGAAGGGCAATTGGCACATGAAAGTCCTCAAAAGCAAATCATGAAAGGATCAGCTGAAAAAAACTGGGGTTATTTAACCTGACTTGGGGAGGGGGGTGGTATATGATAATTGGGATCCAGTATCTGAAGGACTATTTTACAGAAGAATGAAATTTCTCCTCTTATTCCAGTTGGCCCCAAGGGGCAGAATGGGAAGCAAAGGGCAGAAGCTATAGAGAGGAGGGTTTTGGCTTGATATTAGGAAAAACTTCCTAACAATTAGAGCTAACCAAAAGTGTAATGGGATTCCCAGGAGTGCAGGAGGTTTCCTCACTAGATGCCTTCAAACAAAGGCCTCTTGTTTGGTATGTTGTAGAGGGAAATCCTATATTGGTTCAGGCTGAACTGGATAGCCTGTGAGATGCCTTTGAGCTCTGAGATTCTGGGAGTTTGAAAAGTTTGTCCAGAAATTCCAAACTCCTTTTTCTGCTGCCTTGCTCTTTTCCCCCTTCCTCATGCATTCTCTTCCTATCAAAACTCACTCTCAGGAAAAAAGAATTGAGAAGCATATTCACAGCAAGCTAAAAATAACTCACGAGATTTAAGGTCTTATCCCATTTTGTGGCTATTTTCATATCATGAGATTTTTAAAAATTTCTTCTAATAAAGCAAAGAATTGTCATTCACCATTGAATTCTAGACCACAACAAGATGGATGAGGTCAATACTTGGGAGGAAAAGGAAACCTTTATATATTGGTAACTTTTCTGCCCAGTGAACACAGAATCAGATACAATAAAATATGTCCTCAAGTACATAACTTTCCCCTCCCTGCCCTACTAAGGGTAGAATTTGGATTGTGAAGTGTTGTTGGGTCAAAGAAGCTCTGTAAATCATATGAGCCTCTCACTTCCATTTAGCGTTTCAAAAAGCCCATAATAATAGCACAAAGCAAAATGATCAGTGTTTTGGGGGGGGGGCAATTGGGGTTGTGACTTGCCCAAGGTCACATGGCTAGTTTTGTGTGTGTGTGTGTGTGTGTGTGTGTGTGTGTGTGTGTGTGTGCGTGTGTAAGTGTCTCAGGGTGCATTTGAACTCAGGTCCTCCTGACTTCAGGGCTGGTGCTCTATTCACTGTGCCACCAGCTGCCCCAAAATGATCAATATTTACCTAGTATTTTTAAATAATTTGAGTTTGCCTAAATGTACGTATTTCACAAAAGACATTTTGGAAGACTATGACTCATGGCAACCTAATAAGTTTCTTATCATTATGGTTTTCAACATCTTGAGTGCATTGCTCTATTTCAGCAGTTATAATAGACTTTCTCTTCGAATTTTGGTGAACCATTAAATGCAATCCCAAGAAAGCAACTTCTTAAAGAGTTTGCCATGATGACTTAGAGATTGCAAAGCTACTTTCATTTTACAAAAGCAGCAAACAAAACTAAAATATTTCAGATACCTGAGTCAGCCTGAAAAACTATACAATGGGTAACATGGAAACAAGGCAAGGAAAGAGAAACAAGGATTGAACCAGACAAACCAGGTACATACACGAGATCACATCCCAAAATGCCATGTGCCACATCTTTACAAATCAAAAATGAGGAAAACACTCTCCAAAAGCTGTTTCTTCAATAAGTGTAGGGACCAACTTTAGCAATCTTTTGACTTTTTGGTGTTTTCTCCCAGGCAGTTCTAAGCAAACAAGACTAATGACTTGGCTTTGTTTGGATGATTGATGTGTTGTAATTGCATATGATTATTGTTGAGGACTATTTATAAAGGTTTCTTTGTTTTTATGTTGATTAGAGATGTATGATTTCATAAGATTCAAAAGTTGTTCATCTGTTAGTATACACTATAAGCTACGTGTAGTAGCATGTCAATTTTGGAGGTACCTCACATTGAAAGGTTGGCTACTTAAGGGTGAATTTTGGGGTTGTGGTGACCCAAAAAAGAGCAACCTCATGTTAAAAAAACTAGCTAGTTAAATAACATTTCATTATGACTGGGTATTCCCTTCACTTCTCAAAGACAAATAGTGTCACAAATTTTCCTAAATATCTCTCAAGGAGCCCTGCCCTACAGGACCTATGATGGAATAATGGCAGAGTAACCTATTCACTCACCTTTGTTCCACTGAGGCTGAAATTTCCATGTTCTGAAATTCTAATGGCATCATCCATAGCACCATCCTGCCTCTGTTCTTTTGATTTCCTAAGGTTTTTCTGCACCCTTTTCTGGCTTGATATATGCTCCAAATGGGAAACCTGGCTTTGAATGGGTGATCCTAATTCATAGGATCTTTAGTGCCTTGATTTAGAGCTTTAGGGGTCAAAGGTCACTTAGTCACTCCCTTGTGGAAGTGGGAAATGGGAAAACTGAGATGGGAAAACTGAGATGGGAAAACTGAGGCAAGCAGGGTTGCCTAGGATCGACCAGCTAGTGAGTTTCTGAGACCAGATTTGAACTTAAGAAGATGAGTCTTCCAGACTCCCACAGTGCCCCCAACTCTCCTTGGACTTTATAGAATTCAATTAAATTCAGCATACATTTATTGAATTCCTATTGTGTAGCAATGAGAATTATACTGGCTATTAGGAAAGATACAAAAGTTTTACATAAGAAATATTCTCTGACTTCATGGACCTTACAGTCTGGTAGTAAAATATGAATACTAATAGTAATAGTATTATATGGTACTTTAAGGTTTACAAAGCACTTTATGGATATTATCTCATTTTATCCTTGTAATATCCCTGGGAGGTAGGAACTATTATTATGCCTATTTTACTGCTGAGGAAACTGAAGCAAAGAGAAGTTAAGTGACCTGGCAGGGTAACATAGCCAGTATAAAATGGGATTTGATCTCAGTTCTAGTTCTCCAGCCCCCTCTTTCCTGTCACCTAGACACCTCATAATTAAAGAAAAATAATCACAATTACAGAAATAATAATAAAACAAAAGTAGTTAGATGATTATTGATAGAGATGTAAAAGTTTCAGATAAGAAATGATACCTGACCTGAACCTTAAATAGACCTTAAGGTCTATTTGCAAGAGGAGTATAAATAATAATACACATTTACATAGTAGTGTCAAGATTAACAAAATACTTTCTTCACAACACCATGAAGTAGCTATTAACTTCCCCATTTACTGATAAGGAAAGGAAAATTTAGAAAGGTTAAGTCACTTACTCAAATTATCTTGTATTATAGATGGTTATCTCCATTGTATCCCTTAGAAGTAAATTCTAAGTGAACCTTAGATTAGGATTTGGCTTAAGGAGGAAGTAACATACACACTAAGGTATTTTACCCTACAGGAAAGTAAGGGGGAAGAGAAATGATAGAAGGGAGGGGAGATTGGAGGAGTCAGAAGCAAACTTTTTTTTTGAAGGGGGGAAGGCAAGGCAGTTGGGTTTAAGTGACTTGAGCAGGGTCACACAGCTAGTAAGTGTGTCAAGTGTCTGGGGCCAGATTTGAACTCAGGTCTTCCTGACTCCAGGGCCAGTGCTCAATTTATTGTGCCACCTAGCTGCTCAAGTAGAAATTTTGAAAAGGGACAGGGTCAAAGGAGAAAATTGAATAATTGGGGAACAGGATAGGATATAGTTAGTCTTTCACAACATGATTATTATGGAGGTGTTTTACATGACTACACATGTATAACCTATATTCAATGAGGGTGGCTGGGGAGGAAGAAAGGAGAGAATTTGGAACTCAAAGTTTTAAAAACAAATGTTAAAAATTGGTTTTTTTATATGCAACTGGGAAATAAGATGTACAGGTAATAAGCCATAGAAATCTATCTTTTCCTACAGGAAAACAAGGGGAAAGGGGATGGAGGGAATGATAGAAGGGAGGGCAGACTGGGGAAAGAGGTAATTAGAATGCATGTCATCTTAGGGTGAGGGGAGGAGAGAGATGGGGAAAAATTTTGGAACTCAAAATCTTGTGGAAATGAATGTTGAAAAGTAAAAATAAACAAATTCATTTAAAAAATAAATAAATAACAAGATTATATAAAAAAAGAAATAAGTTCTAATAAATAGCACAGCTTATAGTTAGATAAAGGTCTCCTGATCCTTAAGTTCTTATTGAGAGATATAAAGTGATCTATGAAATTTGGAACGTAGGAGATCATTAGTGACTGAGATGATTGGAAAAGTCTTCCTGGAATTTAAAGTCTATTTAGGTTGAACTTCAAGAACTAATTATAAATTCAGCAAGCAGGAGAAAGGGAGAGGAAGGCAGGAGAGGTACTCTAGATACAAGAAACACCAAGAGGAAAGGCACAAAGGTAAGAAAGGGCAGGGAATGGAGAGAGAGAGGAGAGCAAATAATCTACCTGGCCAAAGTAAAAAATGTTTAGACTTTAAACCCCGTTCCTTGAATGTATTTCCTCCTCACTTCTATAATGTCTTATGATGTTTAGCTCACTTAAAAGCTCAGTTCAGGGGTCACTTTTTTTCTCTCTCTCTTTTTTTTTTTTTTTGTCTTTTTGGAGTGGGGAAGGCAGGGCAGTTGGGGTTAAGTGACTTGCCAAAGGTCATGCAGCTAGTGAGGTATTAAGTATCTGAGGCCAGATTTGAACTCAGGTCCTCCTGACTCTGTGTTCCATTCACTATACTACCTAGCAGCCCCTCAGAGGCCACTTTCTTTTTCTTTTTTTAATATTTTTCTTTTTGCTTTTTGGAGGGGGAAATTGGGTGTTAAGTGTCTTAGGCTAGATTTGAACTCAGGTCCTCCTGACTCCAAGGCCCGTGCTCTATTCACTGTACCAGCTAGCCACCCCAGGGACCACTTTCAATAAGGAATCTTTCCTGGTGCCTCTAGTCATCTTCTCCCTTCTTAAAAGATCTACAGAGTATGGAGTCACTTCTTTACACATTGTATCCCTTAAAAGAAAGTTAGTTTCTTAAGAGCAGAGCAAGTTTTTCTTTTTTGTCTTTTTATCTCCAATACCTACTCAGCACAGTGCCTGAAGAAGGCAGGCATTTAATTAATTAATTAAGCCCTTTGCCAGAATCCAAACTTTGAAAAACAAAGTTCAGAGTTTGGTGTTCTGTTCTGCGAAGTTTGGAGTCTGTCACTTAAGGACCTATAGGGATACATGTAGCCTCGAGGCCACAGGTTCCCCACCAAGAGTGGGGTTTTAGAATGGGTTTTGGAGATGAATAACAAGAGTCAATCTAGATGGAGGGAAAAGCATGTGAAATCATAGGTCTGGGACTTGACAAGTCCAATCAATTTTTTGGAAGTGGGGTGGGAAGAATAGAAGTACTAGTCTGCAAAGACTGGCAAACATGATGCAGATTTGGCATTTTATTGGGGAAAAAATATTACACATTCTAAAATTCAAAGAGTGGCATGAAGAAAATATTGTTTGATGAAAACTCTCCTATCAACTATGTAGGTTGGATTGCAGTAGGGATAGAATGAAGACACAAAACAGCTAAAAGGCTATTGGGATAATACAGGTCTAAGATGATGTGGGCCTTACTTAAGACCTTCTATATCTTTTTTCTTTAGCTATTTGGTGTTTCATAATCAAGACTTTCTTTGTCTATCAATTTAGAAGCTTCAGTGTTGTACTCTATTTTCTAAGACTCCACTTTCTAGCAGAAAGATCTGCTAACTCAACAAAGAGTTTTTACAGAGACCTCTACATTTCCATACGCATTGCTTTTACATGAAATACCACTTTCAGCTAAATTGCCAACCTTTATTCAATCCATCTTTGTGAGTGTGACCTCCGTTTTAAAGGCCTAAGCTGAGGCCAATGGAATAGCTCAATGTACATAAAAATAAGTCAGTGTCTGTACAAAGACCTCAAGAAAACTCAGAAGGAAAGAAAATCATATTTGGTCTATGGTGTTCAAATCTTGTAAAAAAGACACAAAATGAACAAGGGACCTGCCTACTACCTACATGACCTTGAGACAAATAATTAAACCTCTGGTTTAATCAAGCCTTGGTTTCCTTTTCTGTAACATGAAAGCTTTGGACTAAATGGCCTCTGAAGTCCTTTCCAACTCTAGATATATGATCCTATGATTGTATTTCTTTCCTCTTGGATCATGCCTACACACAATCACTACGAATATGATACAAGGTAGAGAGGGACAGGATGCAAAATGTAATAGAAAAGATATATCCCAGGATACATGTGACCAGAAAAAAAGGCGATCCACTTATGTAGCAAGAATAAGAGGCAAGACAGAGAGCCCAAATGTTATACTGGTAACTAAAATAAGAAAGAAAGAAAGAAAGAAAGAAAGAAAGAAAGAAAGAAAGAAAGAAAGAAAGAAAGAAAGAAAGAAAGAGAAAAAGAAATAGACAAGCTACCAGTTTGGGGAGATAAATCCTCTAGGGAAGATTAATTTTTAAAAATTATGGACAAGAATCACCTAAGATGAAAAAAATATGGTGAGTTTACAATCATGCATCAGTGAATGGAATATACACAAATGAGATGAAATCTCATACCAGTAAGACTGACCTGACACAGTTGCATTTCAAGATTTAGCTCCTATCCTGTTCCCTCTTGATATGATCTAATCTAATTCCTACTCAATCCCTTAATGAGAGGAGAGCACTTAATTGGCCCAGCTCCAAGATGGAGAAATAGGGCAACAGGGGAATGGGAAGAAATACAACAGTACACAGCTGGTTGATAGGAACAGGACTTCTCTGAGAGATGGGACATAAAGCCAGCTGTAGTTATTTACCTATAGAGTTTCTACATAATAAGGATACAATTCAATCCTCTATCACTACAATGCTAGAAGGTATTGAAGTAGCCCAGTTCTTGAACTGAAGAAAATTGGCAGCAATGTATAGCAAAGGAGCCAGACAGTGAAGGAGCCTATTATAAAGCTGACTTGAACAGAAGAGAAATGACTAGGGAAAAAGGCCAACAGAGAAAGTTTGGATATGATTCTAGCCCTCAAGCAGAAAAACCAGCAGTGAGATTCATGAATAAAGAAGGGGAAATGTGCGATCTAGATAAGAGCACAACATAGTGAAACACTATGTAGTGAAGGATAGTGGTGATAAAATAACAAGAATAAAGAAAGCAAGACAATAAATTCTGCAAAACCTCCCCCCCCCCCAAAAAAAAACCCATAGAAATAGCAGCAAGAAATCCTAGAGTGGTTCAGAAAAGAAATAAGGTTTTTGAAAAGAAGAGGAAAGGTTGAAATTGGATAGAATTTAGGATAGGGATCAGGACTCTTAGAGAAGAAATCAATAAAACAAATGACAAAAGACAATTTAGAACACAAGAGTGAGCTCACAATCTAATGCAGAAAGGCAGAAATATTAAATGCATCCTTTTCAGGTCATGATACAATAAAAATTATATTTAACAAAGGGTCATGGAAAGAGAGGCTAAAAATTAGTTGGAAATTAAATAATCTAATCCTAAAGAATGAGTGGGTCAAACAACAAATCATAGAAACAATCAATAAATTGAAAAGGTTTTGCACAAAGTCAATGCAACTAAGATTAGAAGTAAAGCAGAAAGCTGTGAAATAATTTTTACAGCCAGTGTCTCCAACAAAGGCCTTATTCCTAAAATATATAGAGAACTGAGTTCAATTTATAAGAATGTAAGTCATTCCCCAACTGATAAATGAGCCAAGGATATGAACATGCAGTTTTTAGGGAAAGAAATTAAAGCTATCTATAGTTATATGAAAAAAAAATGCTCTAAAACACTATTGATTAGAGAAATGCAAATCAAAACAACACTACACCTGTCAGATTAGCTAACATGATAAAATAGGAAAATGATAAATATTAGGGAAGATGTGGGAAAATTGGAACACGAATTCATTGTTGGTAGAGTTGTAAACTGATCCAACCATTCTGGAGAGCAATTTGGAATCATGCCCAAAGGGCTATAAAATCGTTCACACTCTTTGACCCAGCAATACCACTTCTAGGTCTACATCCCAAAGAGATCACAAATATGGGAAAATATGCACACATGCAAAAATATTTATAGCAGGTTTTTTTTTGTGGCAGCAAAGAATTGGAAATTGAGGGGATATCCATCAATTGAGGAATGGCTGAACAAGTTGTGGTATATTAATATAATGAAATTCCATTGTGCTATAAGAAACGATGAGCAGGTAGATTTCAGAAAAACCTGGAAAGACCTATATGAACTGATGCTGAGTGAAATGAGCAGAACCAGGAAAACATTATACACAGTATCAGTCACACTATGCAATGACTGACTTTGATAGACTTTGCTCTTCTCAGCAATGCATCTAAGTCATTTCCAAAAGACTCATGATGGAAAATATTATCCATTATCCAAAGAAAGAACTTTGGAGTCTGAGCATAGATGGAAGCATACTATTTGCTCCCCTTTTCTTTGTTGTTTTGTTTTATTTCTTCTTTCTCCTGGTTCTTCCCATTAGTTCTACTTCTTTTTTATATCATGACTAATGTAAAAATATGTTTAATATGAATGTACAAATAGAGCTTCTATCAGATTGTATGACATCTTAGGGAGGGGGGAGAAGAGGAGAGGAGCAGAAAATGTAAAACTCAGAAACTTATGGAAGTGGATGTTGAAAACTAAAAAGAAATTATTATTTTTTTTCTGCTTTTTGGAGGGCAATTGGGGTTAAGTAACTTGCCCAAGGTCACACAGCTAGGTTTTTGTTTGTGTGTGCGTTAAGTGTCTGAGGCCAGCTCCGAACTCAGGTCCTTCTGACTCCAGGGCCGATGCTCTACTCACTGCGCCACCTAACCACCCAAGAAATTATTTTTTTAAAAAAAGAACACAATACTAAGAATATGTCCAAAATTACAGTGGTGCTATGAATGTTAGTTTTTATAACTCAAAAATATAGAAGTAGAAGAACAATTGATCAAATAGAGTCAAAAGATAACATTTGAAAACCATGCATTCTGGGAGCAGCTAGGTGGCACAGTGAATAGAGCACCAGCCCTAGAGTCAGGATGACCTGAGTTCAAATCCGGACTCAGACACTTAACACAAAAACTAGCCATGTGACCTTGGGCAAGTCACTTAGCCCCAGTTGCCCTCCAAAAAACAAACAAACAAAAAAAAACATGCATTCTATACAAATTAAGTTCAATTTAATTTTATAAGCATTTGTTAAGCACCTACTGTGTGCCAGGCACATCGTCCCTGGTGTCTTGTGCTAGGTCCTGGAAATTCAGTAACAAAAATATGATAGTCCTAGACCCAAGGAACTTAAACCAAACTCCCCTCCAAACATCCCCGCCAGCTGCTGCCTCTTCTCTAGGTTCCTAGATACAAATTTCTAACCTTCTTGTCTTATCTAAACAGTAATTGGGTTGAAATGTGAGCTCTACAGGAAAAAAATACCTGTAATTTCTCATTTGAGTCCTTCCTAAACATCTCAAACAGACAGTGCTCTTCCCAAGTCAAAATATTTTCTGTTTAAATTTATTTGCTATTAGCAACTGGTTCCCATATTACATGTATCCTTAATATCCCAATAACTACATTATATTTTTGACATAAATATATATGTATACAGCTAAGAATTCATGCTTAAAGTATTTAAAATGTCTCAACAATTAGTTCTCTTCATCCCTCAGGGAAATGTCCCCAGTCAAGGGCAGCCCATGATTTTTCCATAATAAATGCCATCTATACTTGGTCTGTCACAAAAAGCATAAAGATAAAGATGACTAAGATATTATTCACACAGGTCAGTATCTTATCCTAATTTAAGACTATCAGAATTGGTTATTGTGAAAGGTCAACTTTTAGGCAAAAAGATGGAATACTATGACACCTTGCCTGGAAGACAAAAGGTGACATGGGTAGGTTCATAGTTGATCTGTAGTTGATATGGTATGGTATCCAGACTTCCATGATTAAGAACATATAAGTCCAGACAACTATAATTTCCAAAGCAGGAACCACTTGCATATTCCTAGGAAATATACTAGTTTCTGTTTCAGTTATACTCATCTCCCTTATGGAGAAAAAAAGAGATTGTCCCCTGAATACCAAGACTTCCATTAGACTCTGAACTCCTTAAGGGCAGACTTTTTTTTTTTGGTCTTTCTTTGTATCTGTAGGGCCCTAGCATGGGAATTAGGAGAAAAAGTCCATAAATTATCCCTAAAGTGACTTAGACCACCAGAGGTAAGCAAACCCCCCCCCCCCATTATCT
Organism: Gymnobelideus leadbeateri; assembly: GCA_011680675.1. Taxonomy (NCBI): domain Eukaryota; kingdom Metazoa; phylum Chordata; class Mammalia; order Diprotodontia; family Petauridae; genus Gymnobelideus; species Gymnobelideus leadbeateri. The sequence goes on from WOXC01011911.1 coordinate 25,631, forward strand.
TTTATATGGAGGGAAGTAGAGGAATAATAGGAAAATGCTTACAGCATAATAGCTAGAGGAAGCCAGAATGGCCACACAAGGAGGTGAACAACATAGCTAGTGATTTTACTGCTTTCTCTTTTAGATATTTAAGGACAACAAAGGGAGCATACTGTTGATTTTAAGATTTCCCCTTTACCTTTCCACAGCTTTGGCTAACCCTGGGGAGAGGATTTGAATCATGTAAAGTCTGAGAGCTCACAAGGAATGTAACTACACTGCGAATCTCCCAGGGTGCTTTACTCTATTTGTGCATTTTTTTTTCTGTGTGCCCTGCTTGTGGGAAGCAATCCAGAGAATTGGGAGGGAATTAGAGGAATTTTTATGTCTATTTTCTTCATCAATGTAATGGAAATGCAAATTTAAAGATCTTCCCTGCCCCTAGCTTAAGTGCACCTGGAGCCTGTGGTGGGAGGCTTGTTTTTCAGGAAAGCCCATACCTTGATACTTTGATTGGGCAGTGGGTCCAGAAGGTTGTTACATTCTCTGAGCCAGGAGAAGGCTATATAAACCCTGAGGAGAGGCTTTGCTTTGGGGCTCACTTTGAGAAGTGTTGTGTGATTTGACCAGATGAGACTCTGGGAAGCCGTTGTTGAGAGCCCCCCAGCTTTGAAAACCCAGATGTTGATGCTTCCCTCTCTGGTAACTGTGATTTAGTATTGATATAATGGTAGGACAGTTTGGAAGCCTGCCTGTTTGATCTGTGAGTTCTGTAACTCTGAAGTTTGGGGTGCTGACCTTTTCCCCTGAACTAGGTAATGTGTGTTTGTTTGATTAAAGTAAGCTTGTTAACCCATTTTGAGTTGCTTTCCTTTTGAAAAGCAGATCTAAGAACCTGTGTTGGCAGCTACCCTGGGGATGTTGGGGTGCTTGCTGCTACAATCAATTATGTTGTATGCCCCACCTGTGTTTAGTACTTTCCTCAAGGTGTATGGACAGAGGACAGAGGTCAATTTACCCAAAATCCAAGTCCACAATAACAAGGCAATTTAGCTATTTCCCAAGCTGTTCATCTGATATGGCCATTTTTCCTGAGACTCTGTCTCCCATCAGCCTAGGGACATGTCTAAGAATTCCCGCCATAACATGTCACATCTTGCCATTCCTCTTGGGGTCCATTGTCTTGGTGCATCTTATTTTTTCACTTTATCTCATGGACTAAACCATTAAAAAATCAAATCAAATCAAATTGACTTGACCTAATTGTGATTCATATCTCAGCAGTGTCTTTCATTTCTTTATTGATCCAAAGTTAAACCAAGAAAGTTACCACTATTTTGAAATACAGGCATCCTTATTTCACTTGAAGCCAATATTCACATGAAATAAGAAAAATATGTTGCATTGCTATATCTCTTTAAACTTTGCAAAGTGTTCCACATTTCAATACAATTCTACAAATATTCACTGACCACCTATTATTCTGTCAGTGGAATCTGGTTTTCAGAGGGCCTGAAATAAAAACCAGACTTCATTTTACCACAACTTCCATAAAACTCAGCCCAGGCTAACTGGAAAAATAAAATTCCTCAAAGTCCAGGCCTTTTTACAGCAACATTTTTGTTAAAATATTTCTGTTGACAACTAATTTTTAATGTTAGTGCTCTTCAGCAGACTGAATGTTACCTCTCTGGATTGTGGTTTCTAAGCTTTCTGACCTCATGTAATTATTTGACTTTTAATCCCCTAGATAGGTATTCTTCTTTTCAGAACTTTAATCTCTTCTCTGGAAATCCACTTCTCTGCTTCATTAAGCCACCTTGTATTATCTAGAATTAAACAGCATACCTCATTTCTTGTCATCATGGTGGGTGGTATTTTTTTTCGTGCAAATTTGGAAATGATTTTGGAAAGAATAACATGGAAATGTAGGTCATTCTCTAGCCAAATTAAAATTCCTTCAATAGCATTCATTTTTATTTTAACTCCAGGGAATTGTGAAAAGAGGATTTATTTCATTTTTGTTTTTCCTCTCTTCCACCCCCACCTTTTCTTCTGAGATTACTTTCCATTTACACATATACATCTTATGTGTACATAGTCTCACTCATTAAGTTGTGAAATTCTTGTGAGCAGAGTCTGCTTTTGCCTTTCTTTGTATCCACAGCACTTAGCACAGTGTCTAAAATATAGTAAGTGAATAATAAATACTTATTGACTGACTGAAAAGATTTAGGGGAAAAGGAAGTGCTTGCACATGATAATGGTCTGCAAATATTTGGAGCCCTGTCACTGGGAAGAAGGATGAGACATATTCTGCATAACTCCAGAGGTCAAAACTAGGTCTATTGTTTGGAAGTTCCAATGGGACATATTTTGGACCAATACTGGGGAAATATTTCCTAACAATTAGAACTGTCCAGTGAAATAGTAACTCACAGTCACTGGAAGGAATGTTGAAGAGAGGATTCCTGAGTAGGTTAAGAAGGTGGACTGTCTCTAAGGCCCCATTCAACTATAAGTTTCTCATACTCTAATGTCCCTACTTGTTTGGAGACACTAATTTCTATGCATGCTTTCTGACCAATTTTAAATTTCTCTTGATGCTGTAGTGTGGAATTCCCAATTCTCAATTAAGGAGGTCTTTCCTCACAAATATCATAAATGACACTCTTCAACATTTCAGAGAAGGGATGGATTTTAATGAAAAAGCTTAAAAGGTTATTTTTTCAGTCATGGTTTGAGTAACATAGATGATTTAGATTTTAATTAATATGTCATTTATTTTTGTTAGTCTATGTGTTGGGGGTAAACAAGGATAGCAGGGAAACAAGTCACATGGAAGGAGACTTAGGGTGATGGGTTGAACAATGGATTTGAAATTAGGGGGCCTGCACTTGAATCCTAGTTCTGCTACTTGGCTTGAATTATATGAATATTTGCCTCAATTCTCCATTCTTTTTTGCCTGTGTAGACATAAGCATGGATGGGAAAAAATGCCTAATTAAAAATATAGGCTAAGCAAGACTTGCTAAAATGGGTCAAAATAGGTATTAGTACAAATTTGCTTACCTTGCTAGAACAAAGACACCAAGGTCACCTTCTAGATCCTTTTTAGCACTAAATCTATAAGCCTTAATCTAGAACCCAAGGCCCTTTCTCCTTTTTTTTTTCATTTTTTAGGGCTATAGAGGCAGTTGCCTGGCCCAGGAGGAGAGTGTGGTTATATGGATATAAATGCTGAGGTCTGTGCTGAGAATAGTTCTGGGGTAAATGCTAGTGGAGCATGGGGAAGGAGAACAAGTAACAGAACCTACTATCAAACCAGTAGAGAAACATCTTAAGGAAAAAAAATGAATAAATGGAAGAAAAGTTGATGAAATCATGGAAATCATGTGGCTAATAGGGGAAAAGCAATTTCAGGCAACTAAGGACTTTTCAGATTTAATGTCTGTGAACTCTGTTTTCTTTGGAACAGGAAGGTCTGAACTTCTGTAGTTTGCAAATATGGTACTGTATTTGAAGTAGGTTCCAGCTGGCTAATTATGCTTTCTTAGCAGCCGTAGTGGTATTGTGTGTTTGTGTTTTGATCAATCAGCATTCTTGATCTTTACAAATTCATGCCATATTCACATATGTTCCTCAAAGTATAAGACAAATATTTTGCTAGTTGAATTCCTCTATGTTTCTGAGCACACATATGATAGTAGTTGTGGTAGTGGGACCAGGAAGAAAGAACAGTGAGGGGATGGGGTGTGTCTATATATCTTTGTGTTTTCCTGTATTAAAGTTCTTGTAAGCCTAAAAAGAAGCATCAGTAATCATATATATTCTTTGTGACTCAATGCCATTTCTAATTATGTAAGCGTAATTTACTTAGTTATATACTGTTAGCACTAATTGAATATGGAAAAAGTTCTGGAAACCATTAAAATATTACTTGGAATGAACTGACAAAGAAAGGAATGCCACTCTCCCAACACAGGAATTTCTTGAATGAGCTAAATTGATATTCCCCCATACTCCAGAAAGCAATTGTGTCTCTTCCATTATTTTCGACACCACGGAGATAAGGGGGGGAGTGTTAATTTAGCAGTCTTTTAATATCTAGGATTGTCCTTAGAAGAGGTATTTAGGGCCACAGGAAAAAAAAAAACATTTTAGTGGCCTAGAAATTAGACTTTGAAAGCTCACAAATGTCCCTCTTTCTCTCTATATTGCCCATAAATTTGTAAGGGAGAGAGCCTAAAATTAATCAAATTGTTAACTGATCAAAAAGCAAGGAGAAAAAAATTGATGACAGCTTTCTTCCTGTTCTTTTTTTCCCAATGATATTCTTTACCTCATCACATTCTGTAATAGGATCATAGAATCATGAATCTTGAGCTGGGACCCTAGAGATCATTGTGTTCAACTTTTTAATTTTATAAATGAGCAAACTGAGGCTCAGAAAGGTTAAGTCACTTGTCTCTTTGTATACAAAGATGAAACTATGGACTCACCTTGACTGGGTCATGTAAAGCACTTAGCACAGGGCCTGATACATAGTAAGCTTTCTGTAAATGGTAGTTATTGTTTCTTTTCAAAAGTTGGGATGGGACTGATGCAAACTATTCAGTTTAAAATCCAACACCTACTATGCACAGAGCACTACACTATGCTGGACATTAAGGGAGATACAAAGTTCAAATAAAACATGACTCCTGCCCTCATGGAGTTTAGAGTCTAAGAGGGGAGACACATACAGAATCATAGTACAGAAACAATACATTTAGTACATAGGAGGTATAGGGTATAGGGTGTGCTCAGGAAAAATTTTTACCTCTGGTGTGAGGGTTGCGGAGCCCTTTTCAGGGCTGATTCATCTGATTCACCCAACTCCCACTTGTGACTCCAAGAAGCATGTGCAGTGGTCATACCCCAGTAAACTCTTTTGACAGGTGGGCTAAACAAGGTTAAGGATATCTGAGGGAGTGCCTCTCTGCGAAAGTTTTTGTACATCTTGTGTGTGCATGTGTTTAAATTGCAGTGTGGGATCCCTGCCTGCCTGCCTTGGTAAGTAAGCCAGGTAAATAAGCAGACAATTTTTAGGCACCTTTTCTAGCCCCTTCCTCACGCGTCTACCCCAAGCACGTGAAGCCTTCCCCCAATGGAAAGGGCAGATATGAATGATTTGTTCCAATGGCCATGATGGTGACTGAAGCAGGCACTATGGTGCATGCAGAGCTTGGCCAGGCATCAAAGATACCAAGGTCATCCACTGCATCCCCTTGCCAGTCATCTTGACTTGCCGCTGAACTTCAATGGCTCCAGAAGAGAGAGTGAGGTCAATGACTTCACACAACAATGCCTCACTTAAATCCAATTTATGTGCAAATCAAAAGACATCATCCATGTCATTTTACCCCTTTTACCTACCTCATAGGTGACAGGCAAGAGATGGAACAGCAAGTGCAGATACACTGAGAGCTATAGTTACAACCATGCACATAGGTGGCCCAGGCCATAGGGTCATCTTCTCACTGGACTGAAGCAGCAGTGCGATTCAGTAGCTCCCTGGGTGTCTGAGCAAACTTTTTGAAGGACCACACTGTACTATTCACCTCCTGGCATGAGGAAGGGGATAGAAAATGTGTTCCAAAATTGTCTGCTTACTTACCATGGCAGGCAGGGATCTCACCCTGCAACTGACACACACACACAAAAATGTACAACAACTTTTGCAGAGATGATTCTACTCACCATTAGTACATAGAATGTGCACAAATGTATGGACAACACTATATACAGTAGACCTGAAAGACAAATAGCTCTTCTTGTGAAAGAACTCAGCAGGTATTGCATCCAAATAGCAGCCCTGAGTAAAACAAAACTGACAAATGAAGGTCAACTTACTGAATTCAGAACTAGACACATTTTTTTTTTCTGGAATGGCCACACTGATAGGGAGTACCATGAAACTGGTGTAGGTTTTTCAATCAAAACCAATCTAGTCAACAAGCTTGTATGCCTACCAAAAAGAAAGGCTCATGACAATGCAATTGCCACTTGCAAGAAAGCACTATGCCACCATTATCAGTGCATATGCTCCCACCATGACACATCCTGATGAGGTTAAAAAAAATTGTATGCAGACCTGGAGACCCTTATCATAAATGTGACAGAAAAGGAAAAGCTTATAATTCTGGGTGACTTTAATACAAGAGTAGGCACAGATTAACACACATGGGAAGGAGTCATTGGGAGGAGTGGTCAGAAGCAACAACAGCAACAGTCACTTACTACTGAAGACTCGTGCATTTTATGACCTTATCACCAACACTTTCTTCCATTTAGCTATACACAATAAAACTTTGTGGATGCACTCTCACAATAAATAGTGGCACTTAATAGACTATGTCATTGCAAGAAGAGATGTGAGATGTGACAGGGTGTGAAAGTGACAAAGGCAGTAATGTGTGGTGCAGAGTGCTGGACTGATCATAGATTTATCCTCTCCAAACTAAATATTTGAAATCAACGAAAGTGGCAGCCCCAAGGCAAGACAACTATCAGATTTACTGTCACAGATTAGAGCTCTTTTCCAAGTAGGAACAGTTTCTTGCTCACTTAGAGGGAAAGCTGAGCCAACACATGGTTGGCAACAGCGGGGCAGAAAAGGAGTGGGCAGCTTTCAGAGATTTAGCATACTAGCTTTACTCATCTGGGCCAGAAAACTCACAAACATCAAGATTGCTTTGATGAAAATGATGGGAAAATTCATAAGCTGCAAACAAAAATGAGAACTCCACAGGGTTTACTAGCAATATAGTTCAGCCTGTCTAAAAAGGCAGCATTTAACTCCATTAAGACTAAAATACAAGCAAAGTTTAGAGAGATGTAGGATTCTTGGCTCACTAAGAAGGCAGATGAAATTCAGTTTTATGCTGATAGTTACAATCCCAATCACTTTTATGATGCCTTGAAGGTTATTTATGGGCCAAAGACATGTGGTGCATCTCCAGTGCTGATGGAGCCATATTGATTAGTGATAAGGACATGATCCTGGAAAGATGGGCTGAACCCTTCCGTAGTGTTCTCAAGAGACCATCAATCAATGTTGAAGCCACTGACCATATACCTCAGGTTGAAGCCAGTCTCTCTTTAGACCTATTTGCAACTGAAGAAATTTTTTAATACCATTAGGTTCCTCTAGTATGGCAAAGTACCTGGTATTGATTCTATTCCAACTGAGATTTACAAGGCAGGGGGGCCACCGCTCATACAAAAGCTGAACAAAATAGTCTGGGTTATATGGCAAGAGGAGGTTATATCCCAGGAGGTCAAGGATGCCTCCTTTGTCCATCTCTATAAATGTAAAGAAAATAGATTGCCCTGTGACAATCACAGTGGGGTCTTTCTCTTAGTCATTGTTGGCAAGATCCTTGCCAGAGTCCTCTTTAATAGGCTGATCCTTCACCTGGAAGATGTTCATGTACCTAAGAAATGGAGTGGCTTCAAAAAGGGCCAAGGAATGGTAGATATGGTGTTTGCTGTCTGACAACTCCAGGAAAAGTGCCAGAAGCAGAACAAAGGTATGTATGCAATGTTCATTAATCTGACCAAGGCCTTTGATACTATCAGTCATGAGGGCTTATGGAAAACTATAGCAAAATTTGGGTGCCCAGAGAAGTTCATCAGTATTGTATGTCAGTTTCATGAGGGTATGTTTTACAGGTTCTGAATAATGAACAATGCTCTCGTGCTTTTCCTCACCAGTGGAGTGAGGCAGGGCTGTGTGCTTGCTTTAGCAATGTCGTCAGATGCCTTCAGCAACGACAAAAATGGCATCAAGGTCAGCTATCACACTGATCGTTAATTATTTAACTTAGAAAAACTATAAACCAAGATTAAAGTGTGGGGAGAGTTGGTGCATCACTTTTTGTCAGCAGACGATTGTGCACTCATTGCAGCCTCTGAGGCTGATATGCAACAAAGTATGGATCGATTCTTGGCTACTTGTGCTAATTTTGGCCTAATGGTTAACACCAAAAAAACACAGGTTCTCTACCAGCCAGCACCACACCATTGTGGAACCATAAGTTACAGCAAATGGAGAAATGTTGAATGCTGTGGATAAGTTCCCTTACTTGGCAGTATACTTTCCAGGGATTTATACATAGATGACAGAAGATAAGGTTGATATATACATTGGCAGAACTAGCTCAGTATTTGAGAGGCTCCAAAAGAAAATATGGGAGAGAATAGATATTAGACTGCCAACCAAACTGAAGGTCTACAGAGCCGTTGTGCTGACCTCATTGTTATATACCTGTGAAACATGGAGAGTAAACCAGCAACATTCTAGGAAAAGAATTGCTTCCATTTGAATTGTCTTAGGAAGATTCTGAAGATCACCCGGCAGGATAAGGTACCAGACACTGGGTTTTTGTTGCAAGCATTCACACCCTGCTGCAGAGAGCATAACCCAGATAGGCTGGCCACATTGCTCAAAGGTGAAATGTACTTTTACCTAAAACACTACCTTACAGAGAACTCACACAAGCCAAGTGCTCACATGAAGGTCAAAAGAAATGATACAAGGACACTCTCAAGGTCTCTCTGAAGAACTTTGAAATTGATTGTGTGACATGCTAGACACTGGGAAGGCCCACCAAGTATGGCATGCCCACACCAAAAAAGACACTGTGTTCTACGAGGGAAGTAGACTTGCAGTAGCTCAAACGAAACATGAGATGTACAAATTTAAAACTATCTCCACCCCAAATGTTCATGTGGACTATTTGTGCCCAACCTGTGGTAGAACCTTCCAAGCTCAAATTGGTCTGATCAGCCACAGTTGGGCAAACTGAATGACCCCAACATGATGATGTCAATTTAACCCTCTTCAAGAAAAAAGGACAACAACCAACCAAGAGGTATGTGCCAAATGCTATGCAAAAGCCAAAGAAGAAAAAAAACATTTCTGCCCAAAGGGATCAATCTTCTTTGAAGAGGTAGCATTAGAATTGAGATTTAAAACATAGGTAGGAATTCAGCAGCTGACAGAAGGTTTTCCAGGGAAAGCAAACATTTTGATCAAAGGCCAAAAAGCCTGAAACACACAGATGCCTAAGTGGTTGAGTTTGGCTGGATCACATGTGTGAGAGAGAAATAAGAAACAGAGTTGGAGACACAGAGGGTGTTAGATTGTGAACAGCCTTGAATGCCAGATAAAGAAGTTTGACCTTTACTTTTGTTCTTTTTTTGCTTTTTGGAGGGGGGAAGGTAAGACAATTGGGATTAAGTGACTTGCCCAAGGTCACACAGCTAGTTTTGTGTTAAGTGTCTGAGGCCAGATTTGAACTCAGGTCCTCCTGACTCCAGGACTAGGGCTCTATTCACTGACCCGCCTAGCCACCCCCAACCTTTACTTTTTAGGAAGTAAGGCATCACTAAGGAGTTTTGAGCAGAGGAATGATGAAATCTATGCATAAGTTCGATCAGTCTGACAATGGGGTGATGGTAGATTTGAACAGGTAGACAGTAGAGATGAGCCTAGTTAAGTAGCACAGTGGATAGGGTGTTTGGTCTACAGTCAGGAAGACCTACTTTCAGATCAAGCCTCAGAAACTTATTAGCTATGTGACCCTGATCAAGTCACTTAACTTCTGCTTCAATTTTCTCATCTATAAAATGGAGATAATAATAGCACCTTCTTCACAGGGTTATGGTGAGGATCAAATGAGATAATAATTGTAAAGCACTTGATATAGTATACTTGGCACATAGCAAACACTATATAAATTATTAGCTGTGGGGGAAACTGAGGTAGATAGAGGTTCAGTTACTTCCTCAGGGTAACACGGCTAGTAAGGATCTGGAGCTGGGTTTGAACTCAGATCTTCCTTACTGTGAGGGAAAGAAATAAGAAACAGTCCTAACATCCCAGCATTCTATCCACTGTATCCATTGTACCACCTAGTTGACTTATGTTTGACAAGTTTGATGGTGTATATCTTGAGTTTGGGAAACTTGGCTTTCCTGGTAGAGATGTTCTATAGTCAGTTAGAGATAGTGATCTAAAACTTTAGAAAACATTTTCTCAAGGGATAGGAGTCAAAGCTAGAGCTATAGGTTGTGGAGCCATATTTGAAGAAGTGGTCATTGAAACTGTTGAAATGAAGGGGATTTCCAGGCAAAAAAGCATAAAGAGAAAAGAGACTGGAGACACAAACAGAGCTTCAGAAATGTCTCCTTTTAAGTGGACAAGAAAAGTAGACCTAGAGAAAGAGTTAGTTAAGAGAGGGAAAAAGAAAACTAGGAAAATGTCGCATTTCTGAAGTCAGAGGGAGAAGAGAGTATCCAAAAGAAAGTGATGGTCAATCATGTCAAATGTAGCTGAGAATTCAAGGAGAATTAACACTGTAGAAAATGTCATTGGACTTTATGATAAGGAGCACATTAGTGACTTTAGGAAGAGCAGCAATAATAGAATAGTAAGCTCATGAATACGGATGATAAGAAGCTGAGCAAAGAGTGACTTGTAAAGAAGTGGAGGCAATTGATTCAGGAAACTTTTCAAAGAAATTTGACCATAAAGTGGAAAAAAAGAAATGAGAAAATAATTGAATGGGGTAGAAAGGTCAAAGGTGTTTTATTTGTTTGTTTTTAATGATTTGGAAAGCTGAACATATTTGTAGACAGACTTGAATGAATAGAAAGTGAGAAATTGAAAATTCACAAAAGAGAAGCAGTGATTATTGGAACAAGGTCCTAGAAGAGACCAGAGAGGAAGGGATCAAAGATACATACAGAGAGATTAACCTTAGAACAGCTTCTTTTTTGCTCTGCCCAGGAGAATGACCTTTGCAATAGAAAGGACAGAATAAAAATAGCTAATATGGAATTGATATCCAAGATAAAGAAAACCTAGCTACCTTTTGATGAATTCAAGTCACTTGGCTCAGATGAACTACATCCTCAAGTATCAAAAGATTTGCCAATGTGATTGCTGAACCACTGTAAGTGATATTTAAAAGATCACAGGAACAAGAGAGGTACCACAGGGCTGGAGAAGCGCAAAAATCTGAGTTTTCAGAAAACGTAAGGTAATAGAGTCCAAAAAAGTCAGTGAGTTGGATTTCAATTTTTGGAAAAATTCTAGAATGGGTCATTAAAAAGGTGGTAAATTAACGTGTAGAAGAGGAAGCAGTAATTACAAAGAACCAGCATGATTACACATAGTTTAAGTTATGCCAGACTAGCCTTGCATCCTTTTTTTAAGGCAGGAGGCCTTAAAAGGTCTTAAAAAAGCAGGTATCACAATGGAGAGAGCTCTGGAAGTGGAGTCAGGAAGACCTGATTTCAAAACCAGCCTCAGACACGTACTAGCTATGTGATCCTGGGCAAGTCACTTACCTTCAGTCTTCCTTAATTTTCTCAACTGTAAAATAGGGATAATAATACCACCTATTTTCTAGAATTATTGCAAGGATCAAATAAGATAATAGTTTTAAAGCATTAACACTCTTAATTACTGCTTGTTTCCTTCCTTCTTCTGACTGGGTTACTAAACTTATAGGTAAAATATGTTTACTTAGATTTTTAGCAAAGCACTTGATAATGAGTCTCATGTTATTCTTGTGGAAAGATGAGGAGATGTGGTTAGATGGCAGCACAGGTGTGGGACAGACAGATCTGTGTCTTGTTGAATGGCCGCCACTCAAGGAAGAGTTGATCCAATGTCAACTTGACAGCCAGTAGAGAGTTCAAGGTAGCTGGGGATGATTTTCTTCATTCAGTTCTTTCAGTCATGTCTGACTCTTCATGACCCCGTTTGGCGTTTTCTTGGCAAATATACTGGAGTAGTTTTCCATTTCCTTCTCCAATCTGAGGTTGGCCTTGTATAGTTTAATACTTATCGAAGACTTAGATAAAGAAACATACAACATATTTATCAGACTTACAGATGACACAAAGTCGAGAGGAAGAGATAAGCTAACACACTGTATAACACGTCAGGATTCAAAAGATCTTTACAGGTTGAAGTATTGGACTCAATCTAATAAGATTAAATTTAGTAGATATAAATATAAAGTTTTACACTTGGGTTTAAAAAGTCAACTTTAGGACTACAAATTAGAGGGAGGTCAGCTCTGATAATAGCTTATCTTATTAAAAAAAAAAATCAAGGGGCTGGTTAATTACCACAAGCTCAATATGTCAGTTGTGCTACATTCATAAAAAAACAAAAAAGCTTATTCCATTTTGGGTTTCATTGAGAGAGGGAAAGCTTCCATGAAATGAAAGTGAGAATCCTTCTGTACTTTGTCCTGACTAGACTACATCTAGAGAATGATATTCAGTTCTGGGCACCACATTTTAGGAAGGACATTGATAAATTGTGGTGTTCCCAAAGGACAGCAGTCAGGATGGTGAAGGAACTCTTGAGTTATTGTCATATGAGAATCAATCAACAAATAAACATTATGAAGATCCTATTATGTACTGGGCACCTTGCTAAGTGCTAGGTGTACAAAAGAGGCAAAAGACAACTCCTGCCTTCAAGGAGCTCACAATCTAATGAAAGAGACAACAAACAAATACCAGCTATATACATAATAAATAGGAAATTAACAGATGGAAAGCACAAGAATTGAGGCATTGCAAAAGGCTTTCTATAGATGACTAGATTTTAGTTGGGATTTGTAGGAAGTCAGGAAAGCCAGAAGGTGGAGATGAGGAGGGAGAGCATTCCAAGCATGGGGGACAGACAGAAAAAATGCTGAGAGTTGAGAGATAGAGTATCTTGTTCTTGGAGCAACCAGAAGGCCAGTGTCATTGAATAGAAGAGCACATGGAAGGCAGTAAAATGTAAAAAGACTAGAAAAACAGAAGGGGGCTAGGTTATGAAGGGTTGAGTGCCAAACAGGATTTTGTATTTTGATCTGGTGATGACAGGGATTTTATTGAGTAAGTGGTGTGTCATGATCAGATCTGCACAGTAGGAAAATTGCTTTGGTGTCTAAATGGGGGATGGATTGGAGTGAGGAGAGAATTGAGGCAGGCAGACCCACCAGCAAGCTATTACAATAATCCAGGTATGAGAAAATGAGGGCCTGCAACAGAGTAGTGGTAGTGTCAGGGGAGAGAAGGGATGTATGTAAGAAATGTTGCAAAGGTGAAATCAAAAAAACTAGAGATATTTAACCTGGAGAATAGTAGATTTGGGGAGACATGATAATCTGTCCTCAATTATTTAAAGGGCTATTACATCTAAGATGGATCACATTTTTCTGCTTGGCCCTGTAGATCCAAAAGCAACAAACAAAAGTTGCAAAGAGACAAATTTGTGCTTATTACTAGTATTACATTTATATAGAGCATTACAGTTTGCAAAAAGCATTGGAAAACTTATTTCATTTCACCTGAATAACAACCCTATGAAATAGATGCTACATTTATCTCCACTTTTCAGGTGAGGAAACTGAACATACTTAAGGTCATATAACTAGAATCTGGGGCAGAATCTGAACTCAGGTCTTCCTCACCCAAAATCCAACACTATGCCCTTTGCTATCTTGCTGCCTACTATTCATTTTAGGAATTTAAGGAAAACTTTCCTAAAAATAAGAACATTAATAACATAAGCAGAATAAACTGTCTCAGAGAGTCTTCAATCAGAGGGTAAATGACCACTGGTCAAGCAGGTTACAAAATGAATTATTTCTCAGGTGTGGACTATATGGCCACTTTGGGCCCTTCCAGTTCTGAAATTCTGTAAATTCAAGGCAATTTCTTCCTCAGATGCAAGAAGAAATTGGGAGAGAATGGATGATGCTGATACCGAGAGGTTTCTAAGGGCAGAAGGTGAGAAACAGAGTTCCTATTAAATGGCCTAAATCTTCTTTAAGGCCACTGGCAATATAATAATAGCTAATATAATAGTAACATGCACTTACTATGTGCCAGACACTGCACTAAGCACTTTACAAATGTCATCTCATTTAATCTTTTTCAACAAATAGGAGGTAGATGCTATTATTATCCACATTTTGAAGATGAAGAAACTAAGGCAAACAGATTTAGTGCCTTGCCCAGGATCACACAGCAAAGTATCTGAGGCTGGATTTGAATTTGAATTTTCCTGACTCCAGGTCAAACATTATATCCATTGTGTCACCTAGCTCTCTAAGTCATCTCCTACCTCATTTGGTTACTGATTAAAAAATAAATTTTTTATTCTTTTTAAAAATATGTTATTGATATCTGTCTTTTGTATTTATATCACAGTAAGTTCTGAAAGAACATAATCCTACTTCCTCCCAGCTAGGGGAAGCAGTGGATAGATCACTAGGCTTGGAATCAGGAAGACTCATCTTCATGAGTTCAAATCTGACCTCAGACACTTACTAGCTGTGTGACCCTGGGCACATCACTTAACCTGGTTTGCCTCAGTTTCCTTATCTGTAAAATGAACTGGAGGGGCGGCTAGGTGGTGCAGTGAGTAGAGCACCGGCCTTGGAGTCAGAAGGACCTGAGTTCAGATCCGGCCTCAGACACTTAACACACACAAACAAAAAAACCTAGCTGTGTGACCTTGGGCAAGTTACTTAACCCCAATTGCCCTCCAAAAAAGCAAAAAAAAAATGAACTGGAGAAGGACCCAAACCATTCCAGTGTCTCTGCCAAGAAAACTCCAAATGGTGTCACAAAGAGTTGGACATGACTGAACAACCAAAGTCTTCCTGGATCTGAAGCCTTTCTCTACCTCACAATGATCCCTGCTTCTGTGTGATATATTGACTGTGTGACCCTGGACAAGTCAATTAACCTCTCAGTGCTCTAGGCAACTGCCCAAGACTATAAGTTACTAAGAAGGTACCAACCTGCATTGGTAAAAGCAGTTTTCTCATCTAGAGTCCCCTATGCCAATCACTTATATATCTACATGTTTTAAAGTGTGTTTTTTTATTATAGGTCTAGTCTAGTCCCTATGCCAATCACTTATATATCTACATGTTTTAAAGTGTGTTTTTTTTTCTTTTTGGTGCTTGATAAATGTTTATTGACATATTGGTCAATTTTGATATATTGACCACTTCCAAATAAACATGTTTTACATAGAACCTATTAAAAAACAGTTAAGCATGATCATTTATTATAATGATTTGGGAAGTCAATCATGAACAACTCACCTGAGGACTGCTGCTGTGAATAACTTTAAGAGTCTAATCACTTGGTATAACGAACTCTCTATTGTGTCAATATTCAGCAATAAACTAAAGCATAGCATTCAAGAAACAAAAGCATAATATTCACAACACAACAACATATTACTAAAGTGGCTACATAGTCTTAAACAAAACATATCATTCAGTATGTCTTTTAGTCATCTTTAAGGGGTAGCAGAAAATACAAACACTATCCACTCCTAGGTCTCAGTAAGTCACAATCTCCTCAGTCAATACAAAATATCCAAGTAAAGTCCTCTTTCATCTTGACTCAAGGTTGGCTTCTAATCATCCTTAAGTCAATCATCCTTAAGGTGTAGGAGAAAGTACAAACCCCATCCACCCCTAGCTCAGATTAAGTCACAAATCTCATCAGTCAATACAGAGTATCCAAAGTAAAGTCCTCTTTCATTTTGACTCTAGGCTTGTTTCCAAACCACATGGCTTCTCCTCTATGGGCTGACTGCTCCCAGCTATTGCCTGGATTCATATGTAGGCAGCTCTCCATTCCTGTCCCATATCTCACCTCATAGGACTGCTCCACTCCAAACTCTTTACAGTTTCTGTTTCTAGGAAAACAAAGCTTAACAGAACTGCAACAATATCTTCATTACCAGCACTATCTAGATTAACTTTCTGTCTGAGAAACCAATACAGAACAACAGACAGGACTTCCATCTGAGAAATCAGCATGTACCAATAGACAGACAGAGCACTGACATCACAAATATTCTCTCTCTCAGTTCTGCTTGCTCCCATGTCTGCTTATGCCTCCCACCATGGGCTCTCATGTGATTACATTCAACCTATTAAGGACAGGGGAGATCTTGAAATTCCCTTAGGCCAATTCATGGCAGTGAAGATCTTCAAACTCCCTCAAGCCTATTAATGACAATACAATATACTGTTTCCAATCAAATACTATTTATAAAATCAAATTTGAGGCTGAAAGGTACTTGATTGGCTAAAACTCAATCCAGAAAAACAGCCAAAAGTTCTATTTTGCTTGCTATTACATGAGTGTAGTCAACAACACATGTGAATTTATAAATTCATAGTCAACTACTTTTTGAAAGAAAGTAAAGTTGTTTTAATCTCAGTCATCTGGTACCAACATTTACTATAGTATTTGACATGAATTCTGCTCTCTTTTGGTGTTGTCTTCATTTATATCATTGTAGTCATTGTGTATGTTTATATCTGGTTTCTTGTCTCTGAATCAATTCATATAAGTCTTCCATTGTCTCTCTAAATTCTTCACCTTTGTTATATGCCATAGTTTGTTCAATTACCCTCCCCCAAGGTGCTAGGCATGTAATCAAGGAAGACCTCAAGTGTTATTGTAATACCTTATTCTACAAATGGGGTATTTGTATTGAGATATTACAAATGTAATACCTCAACTTGGTATTACAAGTGCTGTTTCTAGGAATACCTTGGCAAGTCTGTCTGTTGTTAACTTCCTTGAGGTATACATTCAGTAGTGAGATCATTGGATCAAAGAGTGTAAACAATTTCTTATATGATTTCAAATTACTTTGCAGAATAGTATAACAGCAACCACACTGGCATACCCAGGATGGCTGCTAGCATAGGTTCTTCAATCTGCTTTACTAGGAAAGATAGCTATTTAAGGAGTCAACAATCTTTTTTGAATTACATTCACTAGTTCAGGGGAAAAGTCAGCACCTTGAACTTCAGAGGAAATACAAACAGAGAAAATACAAGCAGAGAAATAAAGAGCAACAGACAGGGCTCTGACTGCCTGAATCAACTATACACTTTACATACATCCCTGGATCGAGTCTTTACATCTGAGGAGTTGGGAAGCTCTGAACATATGACCACTCAGAATCTCAACCAGGGAATCACAGGATCTTTCTCATAATCAAGCCCCCCAAAGCAATATATCAATTCAGAGTATACATACACCTCTCAGAGCCAGAAGGCATCACAACCCTCCTGACTCAGTGCCTAATTAGAAATTACTAAAGGGTGTGAAAGCCTACCCTAAACAAGCCTCCTCTAAGCAAGCTTCCCTTAATGGGCCCCACATGGGGCCTATTAATGGGAGGGAAGATCTTAAATCCCATTAACATCACAAATAGTTAAATTCACATCTCTACCAAATTATATATATATATATATATATATATATATATATATATATATATATATATATATATATATTAGTTTGTCTTCACACAGATCCTCCAGCTTTGACTACTTGTATCTTTTGCTATATTGAGCAATTTTATGACTGTGAAATAGGCTCCTGTTTTTTTTTGTTGTTGTTGTTGTTTTGTTTTGCTTTTTGGAGGGCAATTGGGGTTAAGTAACTTGCCCAAGGTCACACGGCTAGGTTTTTGTTTGTGTGTGCATTAAGTGTCTGAGGCCAGATCTGAACTCAGGTCCTTCTGACTCCAGGGCCAATGCCCTACTCACTGCACCACCTAGCCGCCCAATAGGCTCCTGTTATAATGAATAGAGTTGTAAAGTTTTTTGTTGCTGTTCGATTGTTTCAATTGTGTCCAACTCTTTGTGACCCCTTTTGGGGTTTTCTTGGCAAAGATACTAGAATAATTGCCATTTCCTTCTCCAGCTTATTTTACAAATGGAGAAACTGAGGTAAACAGAGTTAAGGGACTTGGCTGGGGTCACACAGATAGTAAGTGTTTAAAGACAGATTTGTTAAAGGCATCAAATTGTTGAAGGGCTTGGGGTTTTTTTAAGTTATCTCTTCACTTTCATTTATTGGGGAATCTATCTTTGAGGATCCCTTACTGCCTGCTTTCTTCCAAGAAACTGCTAAACACCAAGAAACAAAGCACTTCATTTCTTTTCAGTCATGATCAACAGCTTGACTAAAAGGAACAGAGTTCTGAGCTTGGTATTTTTTTTTCTGATCTTGTTTATTGAAAAAAAACATAATAATGAATAACGTCAAATGCCTGCAACTAATATGTTGCAGTGATTTCAGAATAAACAAATTCTAATCGTATTTACATTTAACATAAAGTATCTGTATAAATTTTGTCTTATTCTTTATGATCTCAATAAACCTTTGCATCTAAATAGCAGGAAATGATGCCTGTGCATTCAGTAGATCTTTGACTGAAAAACCTTTCCAGCTGTTTGTTCCTGGACAGAGTTAAAAAGCAGCTCACTTCATATGAGCCACATTCAATAAATAAGTGCTTGCTAGAGACTTGACCTGAAAAGAGTAAGAATGTTGCAATAGAGAGATCAGAGGGGCTGGAATCAAAAGATATGGGTTCAAATCCTGGATCTGCTACTGACTACCTGTGTGCCTTTGGCAAGTCAAATGACTTTTCTGGGGGTCCATTTCCTCATCTATGTAATGGGGGAATGGACTAGATTTATGAACTTTCAAGTATCTTCTGGCTCTAAATCCTATGATCCTAAAACAATCAAACTTATTCTGGGCTTTTGAAAAACATTATTTTAAATTTAGCATAAAGTAATACTGGAAAAAAAAACATAGATATCATTAATATTCCTATATTTTATTAACAAAAATAGAAAAATGATAAAAATAAATGCTAGTTAAATTAGCAACAGAACACACTAAATATATGATAGTTAACCTATCAGGCACACCCAAAACCTATATAAATATGACTATATAATATAATATAAAACAATTTATACAAAAATAAAGAAGTTAATAATTAATTAATTAAAGATATATTTAGTATCCATAATTGAATAGTGCTCATATAGTACAAATGATATCACCAAATTCATCATAGCTCAATTTATACAAAACCAATAAAGGGGGCAGCTAGTGAATAGAGCAGTGGCCCTGGAGTCAGGAGCACCTGACTTCAAATCCAGCCTCAGACACTTAACACAAAAACTAGCCATGTGACCTTGGGCAATTCACTTAACCCCAACTGCCCTACAAAAAGAAAAAACCAAACAAACCAATAAAAATCAATGGGATACATCATATAATTTATATACAATAACAAAATTCATATTTATACATTGTTCTATTGAATCAAATGTTTATTTATAGTCAACAAAAGATAATGAGAGTGGTGGGTTCTGATTATTTTCAAAATCTTTCAGTGTGACTTAAGATGTAGTTTATTATAGGATGTTGTTTGCAAAAAAAAACCTTTCTCATATATTTATCAACTATTAAATTCAGTGCTGGTGGAGCTATGGAAAAATATGTACACATTTATATTGCTGACAGAATTGTATCAGCAATGATACAATTATGGGCTTGAAAAAGTAACTTATCTGTATAAAAGTATTCCTAGTAGGAGAGAGAGAGAGAGACAGAGAGAGACAGAGACAGAGAGAGAGAGAGAAACAGAGAGACAGAGAGAGAGACAGAGAGAGAGAGAGAGAGAGAGAGAGAGAGAGAGGTTCAGAAGAGGGCATAGAAACAAGCAGCATGGTTTTGTTATTACATTGGTAAAGTTAATATTAACATTTGGAAGATTTTAGCTGTCTATAAGTAATGGTTATGTTTCCATGTTATAATTTATAAATCACTTCTTTCTGTTTCACTTTCCTTGTTTTTATTGATCATGTATTTGAACACTTGTATTTATTGATGAAAACTAGAGTTTATTACATAAAATTTTAAAATTAAACAGTACCAGAAGAGGAAGAGAAACTTATAGAGCTTTATCATATAATTCCTCATTATTGTGTTGACAATCATTAATGACACACAGCTACATGAAGTTCTCACATTACCATCATAACAGATCTAGAGAGCAGATTCTGGATTCACTTAACTTTTCATAGCTTTCAACGTGGCATCATAACTAGGTGTGTACATAACAAACGATCTGGATTATTTCACCAGTGTGGGGAATTCTCCATCTATTCATATTATACCTTGTCTGTGACTTGGTAGATTGCCAGTTTATAAATTCATAGGAGCTGTAAAGGACCATAGAGATCACTGAGCCCAAATTCTTTCTTTTTACATATGAAGAAACATGTCCAGAGAAGTTAAAGAGACTTCAATCAACATTTGGTAAATGCCTACTTGAGCCAGGCACTATGCTAAGAACTGGGGATACTAAAAGAGGCAAAAGACAGTTCCTGTTCTCAAGGAGCTCACAACCTAATAGGGAAGACACTGTGCAACAAATATATACAAAAGCAACCATATACAGGATAAATAGGAAATGATTACCATAAAGGTGATTAGAGACAGAAGTGGGATTTGAGCTCAGGTTCTCTGATTCCAAAGCAAGTAATCTTTTCTTCAAATCTAGTTAAATAGAAAAAAACCCCTATCTTCTTATGTTTGTTTGTTTTACTAAAATGACCTACACATACAGAATTTGGGTATGGATACTTTTACTAAAATAAAATTAAAATACAGAAATTAATAATGCACCCAAGGATAAGATTTATATGTTCCAATATCTATAAAAAGTTTTTGCTACCCACTTTATTTGCTCTGGTCCCGTGGTCTTCAGATGCTACCCTTGTTTATCGCTATATCATGTGTAGACTACATGGCTAAGAAAATGTAAGGCTACTAGGTGGCACAGTGCATAGAGTGTTGCATTTGGAATCAGGAAGACCTGAGTTCAAATCCTGCTTCAGACATTTAATAGCTATGTGACCCTAAGTTAGTCACTTAACCTCTCAACCTCAGTTTCCTCATTTATAAAATATGGATAAGAGCTCTTTGCAAGCATTAAAGCACTCTACGAATATAAGCATGTTCCTGCTTCAAATATACTAGGACTCCTCCTGTAGAGAAAAAATTTCTAAATAAAAGAGAAAATAGAAAGGGGAGACAAGATTTATGAAATTTTTCTTTAATCTAGTTGCTTTATCTTTAAAGCTACCTTAACTTCCATGTTTACCCAGGAAAATAAAAAGGAGCCCTAGATTTAGTATCTCTTTACTTATTTACTACTAACTGCACAGGCAAGCAAGTTGCTGCTTCATTGGAGCATATACATTATTTGTAGCTCCCTAAATAATTGCTTATAACAACAAGACAAAGGAGATTAAGGCAGTAAACAAATTGGAGTCACTTAGTAAATCTGGCACTCTTCCACAGAAGGATAACTCTCAGATTTCTCAGACAGGCAAGATAAGATGATGTATGGACACTACACCACATCGAAGAATTTTAAAAGAAATTGGACGGAAGATAGTCTTCCCATCTATCTCTTGATTATATGCTTCTATTTTGCTTGAACTAAATAGTGCTCATCAGGACAGGCACACATACATGTGTATTATGAATAAATGTATATTATTGTACATGGCATATCTATAATAATATATAATTTTATATTGTATGTACATGCATATAGACACATACATACACATATGCATATGCTTTTTATATAAGTATAGGTAGAATGGAGAAGAGGATACAAAACCAACTTCAGAGTCAAGAACTCGGTTCAGATACTGCCTATAACATATACTGGCTAAATGACCCTGGTCAATCACTTTTCCTCCCAGTGCCCATGAAAATTGTGCACCACTGGAGAGTGGGTGGGGAGAGCAAGATTGATCCAATGATAATATGTTTACACACACATGCAGATAGATAAATAGACTCTCAGTGAGTATATACACACAACTATACTATATATGGCATACAATAAAATATATAATATATGTGTATATGCATATATGCATTCTTAAATGGAAGCTGGTCAACTGTACTGTATATAGAATACATACATATTTGTATGTATTCTTGATTATAAAGCCAGGTATGTTTCTACTATACCATTCTGACTATAGACACACACACACACACATATACATACATACACTTTCTCTCTCTCTCTCTCTCTCTCTCTTTCTCCCCCCCCACCCCCTCTCTCACTCATTTACTCACTCACTTCTTCAAGTATGGGTATAATTTTACCAGTGTGAAAATTTCCTTTACTGATCCACATCATAACTTAATATTCAAAAGTTGTGACCACCCTTTGATCCAGCAATGCCACTTCTAGGACTCTATCCCAAAGAGATCATAAAAATGGGGAAAGGACACACATGTACAAAAATATTTATAACAGCTCATTTTGTGGTGGCCAATAACAGGAAATTGAGGGGATGCCCATCAATTGGGGAATGGCTGAACAAGTTGTGGTATATGAATGTAAAGGAATACTATTGTGCTGTAAGAATGAAGAACAGGGGGACTTCAGAGAAACCTGGAAAGACTTATATGAACTGATGCTGAGTGAGGGGAGCAGTACCAGGAAAACACGGTACACAGTAACAGCCACAGTGTGCGAGGACTGATTTTGATAGACTTTCCAGCAATGCAAAAACCTAAAACTATTCCAAAGGACACATGATGGAAAATTCCAGCCACATCCAGAGAAAGAACTATGGAGTCAGAATGTAGAATGAAGCAGACTATTTTCTTTTTTGTTTTGCTTTATTTTTCCTTTCTCATGGTTTTCCCCATTGTTATAATTCTTATATGCAATATGACTAATATGAAAATGTGTTTAATAGGAATGTATGTGTAGAGCCCATATCAGATTGCAAGTGTCTTGGAGAGGAAGTGGGGAGGGAGGGAGAGAAAATTTAAAACTTATGGAAGTGAATGTTGAAAACTAAAAATAAATAATTTAATAAAAAAGAATTGTGACCAAAGTGTGAAACTGATTTCCAACACACACACACAAGAAATATGCACATATTAGGTATGTGTTTTATATACACATAAACATAATACATTGTACACATATGCATATATATGTGGTCACATTCATACAAATATGTAGCACATACATATGTGTATAAATAATAAACATAACATATAACATAACATAACATAAACACAAACATAACATGTCATTATCTGGTCCCACCACCTAAAGGCCAGGTCTATTACATTACACTTCTTCCTTAGTTTTTTCCAATATGCTCAGGGGTTGGAGAGTATCTTGGTTCTGCCATTGGCTCAAGCCTCCACCAATTGTATTCCTCCAGTTAGAGGATCAAGAATTCAAATTCCATATAACTACTTAATAGTCAAATTAGCTTTATGAAAGTATATTTACTCCAAAGGTATAGCAAATACAAATATAAAAATACGCCCCCTAACACTTTAGGGAAATAATCCCGCCCCCCCAAACTCCCTCAGTTTCTAGGGAAAAGAAAGCAATCACAGCTTAACTCTATTCCAATATAGCAGAGTTCCACCAAGTTTCAAGTCCAAAACCCTCTGGATTTGCATCCCAGGACCTTGGTTTCTCAAGGTTTCCCTGTTGGGCTTGTAGCAATAACCTATCTAGAATCCTAGCTCCAAAGTCACCATGGCACAAGTGCGTGGGTCCCAGATTCAAATTCCTGAACCTAGAACTGAAAAGCACAAATGAAATTGACCAAACCACTAAGACTGCTAAAGGGAAAAGTAACTCTTTCTGCCACTCAGCTTAGGGCATTGTGCTCAAGCTGTGGGCAAACAAGACCTTTATCCCTGAATGCTACTAGAAATAGAAAGCAAAACTGTAGTAGTCGAGCAGTTTTAAAGATGCAGCTAGTGGAAAAAGGATGCTCCTGCCTATGTGATTGGAGAACATATAATAAACCCACCTATGTGGTTGGACAACATAAAATAACATATAATGTCTCCCAGAATCAGGGCCCTGGAATCTCCCACATGAATGCCTCCATCTTAGATGATCTGGACATTTTCCAAAGCTCAGTTACATATAAACATAAACATGTAAATATAGACCCTCCACTAAATTTCTACACTGATGTCTTATTGTAGTATAGAATTCTTTTTTAAAAAAGCTGTGCCTCCAGAGTGTAAGCTCTGATAAGTACTTCAAGGTGGAAAGGTTTCAAGTATTGGCCAAGCCTGGAGGATAAAGAGGGTAAGCTCATCACCATATTGGACACCATGGATAATTTCCTCCCACACACACAATTTGTTTTATTATTCTTTAGCCTTAACCTTTATTTATTACTTAAGTTATAATGTTAAACCCCTTAGGATACCTAATCTCCATTAAAGTTTAAAATTGCAACTTTTTATAATTAATTAATTAATTTTTAGGTTTCAACATTCATTTCCATAAAATTTTGAGCTTTGAATTTTCTCCATCCTTCTTTCCTCCCACTCCCTAAGACAGCATGCAATCTGATAGAGGTTCTACTTATACATTCATATTAAACATATTTTCATATTAATCATGATATTTAGAAGAATTAGAACTAATGGGAGAAGCCAGGATAAAGAAGAAACAAAACAAAACAACAAAAGAGAAAAAGAGCAAATAGGATGCTTCCATCTGCACTCAGAATCCAAAGTTCTTTCTTTGCATATGGATAATATTTTCCATCATGAGTCTTTTGGAGTTGTCTTAGATCCTTGCATTGCTGAGAAGAGCTAAGTCTTCCCCTACAATTCTTGAATACCATCTCTTAAGTTGCAATGTGGGTCAGTGGAAGGAATTCTTATACTGATGAATTTACACATACATGTGCATGTGTTTGTGTTTGTGTTTATGTATGGAGGGGGAATAATAGGAGGTACAAACCTGGCTTTGCAGTCAAGAAGAACTGAGTTCAAATTATACCAATAACATACCATGACTGAATGACCCTAGTCAAATCATTTTTATTTAATCACAGTATTTAAAGCAGCTGTCTATGTATGTAAATTTCAGATATGCCCTGGGGGTGGGAGTGGGAGTGGGATTTCCTCATTGAGATTCCCCAATACCCATGAAATCATGGGATAAGCTATATATTTTCCATGCTGATGGTAGAACAGAAAGGTATGGATTGTAAAAAAAGAATTAATAACCCCAAAGTCCTATTTAGGCCAATGGGTCCCTTACCAATCAACATTTTTGCAATTAAAAAAAATTATTTCCTGGTTCTGTTCACCTCACTTTGCATCAGTTTATGTAAGTCTTTCCAGGTTATTCTGTAAAACATTTCCATATTAGTCATTATGTAAAAAAAGACTCAAATAAAATAAAAAGAATGAAAGTAAAAAATAGCATGCTTCAATCTATATTCAAACGATATCAGTTCTTTCTCTGGAGATAGAGTGCTTCATCATGAATCCTTTGTGATTATCTTAGATCATTGTATTGTTGGGAATAGCTACCACCTCAGGGAGGGGGGAAGGAACAGAATTTGGAATTCAAAACTTTTAAAATGTTAAAAAAAGTGTTTTAAAAATGTAATTTGGAGAAAATATATTAATTTTATATATTTATACATTTATTTATATATAATATATGTATTTATTATTTTCCAATAAGAATATTTTAGAAAAGTATCACTTCCCTGCTACATGGATATATAGACAAGATACATTTTTTTAATGGCGTCAGGAATTATTTGATTTTAAATTCCTCCTAGCAAGTAAAAAGGCACTGATATCATACACAGATATGGCACCCAGAGAGTCAGATGGTTGAGTAAAAGGAGGGCTGGATTTACCAGAGTTGGCCCCTTATTACTTGTGCAACCATAAGCAATAGTAACTCACAGTTATTATTATGCCCTAAGGTTTGCAATGTCCTTTTACATTTAAAAGGGGAATCTTGGTGGTGCTGAGCCAGATGTGGAGTCAGAAACAAGCCCGAGTTCAAATCCTATCTCAGATACTTTCTAGCTGTGTGACTCAGGGTCCCTGTTTCCTCATCTGTAATATGCAGATAATCATAGCACCTACCTTGCATGGTTGTTGTGAGGATCAAAAGAGATAATATTTGTCAAGGGCTTTACAAACTTTAAATTTCTACATAAATATTATTAATGTTACTATATTATCTCATTTGATCTGTGGTTGGGGGCATAATACCGACTGCTGAGTGTGGCTCACCTGGAGGAGGTAAATTTCTTGAGTTGGGGATTCTGAAGTACAATCAGGCTAAAACCAATGGGTTATGACCCACACTATTGGCAACATTATGATGAGCTCCAGGAGCTGAGGCCCATAAGTTTGCCAAAGGAGGAGAGAACCACCCCAAGTTTGGAGAAAGAGTGGGACAAAACTTCAGATCTAATCAGCATTAGCATGACTGCTAAGCAGCCTCTGTATTTCCAGCCCAGGAGATAGGGAGAGCTAGCCTCAAAAAAAGAGAGACAGAGACAGAGAAATTATACATGTGTGTATACACATATTAAACAATTTTATATAGTCATATATATGTGTACATGCCTCATTTGGTCCTCACAACAACCCTGTAAGGTCTTAATATTCCCATTTTACAGAGGAGGAAACTCTAGTTGTGAATGTTTCAGTGACATGCAATGCCCAGTATGGCATAATGGGTAAAATTCATTTATTCTCTCTGAACCTCTGTTAAATTAGATCAGTTCATCTCAGGACCCATTTACACTCACTCTTAAAAATTATAGTGGACTCCAAACAGTTTTGTTGGCATTGGTTATATCCTTCAAAATTTATCATGTTAGAAATGAAAATGGATATATATATTTATTCTTTAAAAATAACAATAATAGACACATTCATGTCAACCTGAATACATATTTTTATGAAAAATGATTATATTTTCTGAAACAAAAATGTTTTAATGCCTGGCATAACAGAAGACAGTTGTATTCTCATACTTGTTTCAGCATTCAATCTCTTGCAATGTGTTGTTTTAGCTGAAGAACATGAAGAAAATTCAGCCTCCCACAGACAAATAGAAAAGTGAGGAATATTTTAATAACCTTTTGTAGCAGCAAGCACCCCAATATCCCCAGGGTGGCTGCCAAGGTTCTTAGATCTGCTTTTGTAAAGGAAAGCAACTCAAAATGGGTTAACAAGCTTACTTTAATCAAACAAACATATATTACCTAGTTCAGGGGGGAAAGGTCAGCACCCCAAACTTCAGAGTATACAGACAGATCAAGTAGACAGGCTTCCAAACTGTCCAACCATTATATCAATACCAAATCACAGTTCCCAGAGAGGGAAGCATCAACATCTGGGTTTTCAAAGCCGGGGGGTTCTCAACAACGGCTTCCCAGGGTCTCATCTGGTAAAATCACACAACACTTCTCAAAGTGAGCCCCAAAGCAAAGCCTCTCATCAGGGTTTATATAGCTTTTTCCTGGCGCAGAGATTGTAACCACCCTCTTGACCCACTTGGCCCAATCACACAGCATCAAGGTGTGGTCATTCCTGAAAACCAAGCCTCCTACCACAGGCTCCAGGTGCACTTAAGCTAGGGGCAGGGAAGATCTTTAAATTTGCATTTCCATTACACCTTTTAAGATAATTGCAGATATTCTTCTTTGATATTATACCCAAACTTGACAAGTTCAGGTTAGCTATAATGTGAAATGTGAAGCCATATCAACAAATGGATAAGAATGCAAAATAAAAATAACATTTTAGTATTATTATGAAAATAATTTCCACCTCATGGACCTCTGAAAAAAGTCTCAGAGACCCCCAGGGGTCCACAGACCTTACTTTAAGGGCTTTTGGATTAAATTATCTCTAAGATCTCTGTCAGCTCTAAATCTATGATTCTTTGAGAAATAGGTAGGGGGCAAAAACATTCTCCTGTAATTTAAGATGGTAGCTAAACAGATTAAATGTGTTTCCTACTGTTCTTTCTTGGGTAGATTACTTCCCAGCTGAGTTGAAACTCTCAATCATATAGTATTTCTTTTTTTTTTGTAGAGCAATTAGGGTTAAGCCCAAGGTCACACGGCTATTTGTGTGTGTGTGTGTGTGTGTGTGTGTGTGTGTGTGTGTGTGTGTGTGTGTTTTGAGTGGTATCTGAGGCTGGATTTGAACTCAGGTACTCCTGACTGCAGGGCCAGTGCTCCATTCACTGCACCACCTAGCTGCCCCATATATGGTATTTCTAATTAAATTACAATTAGCTTCTCACTCGCTTCAGAAGTTGCTCTAATACAGGGAAAGCAGCATGGAAATTTGATAACTTAAAAATAATTGACATTTTCCCAAAATCTCCTTCCAAATTCCACTTTTCATAAAGCACTAATAGGCTCTAGTCAAGCTATAAAGAGTAGTAGAATTAATAATTAAAGAGAAATATGTATATTTATACAATAGAAACTTATTATGTAAGCTAAACACTCTTGAAAAGTATTTTTTAACATTCCGTTTCATCAGATCCAATTTTTGAATTTCATTACTTAAAAAACATGTTGCTGCCATAGCAATGGTTTATAAAATGACTTTAACTTTAATTTTATAAAACTATAACAATGTTTTGTAATGGAAATGATGACACAAACCCAAACTGTTTGGTGTTGTCAGGTGATGCTCAAACGCTATCTTGTGTTGTCAGACTAATAGAAATCCCAGTTTTGATAGCTTTGAGGAAATAGGCATGGTTTTTGTATTTGAATACAAAATTAATTGGAGAACTAATAAAAATCTAAGTCCCAATGTCAGCTTTAGTAAGTTTTCATAAATGTTGTTAGCAATACCTCCACCGCAGACCTTAAGGATGAGCTGAAGGAACCCTGAGAGACCAATGATGGATTTTCAATACCTGAGGCAAGGCTTGCCTTTCAGCTCTTCTATTTTTGCCAGGAAAGAAGAATAATGCAAGATGACCAAAAGCTGATTTTGTATTGTAACACTTTTGTGTTTTCTCTTTTTTGCCTCTCATCTATTCTTTGGTCTTAAGTTATTCCAGTTCTCATTCCATAAATCTTCACTGGCTCCTGCCTCTCATTGTCATTCTTTCCCTTTGCTCCCATAAACATCTTACCTAAACTGCCTCATTTGTTTCCCTGGAATTTTATTTCACAGGTCCCCCCAACTCCATTTAGTAATTTTCTCCCTATAAGTGTCTTCTCTTCCCTTTTCCTGTTTTTTCCATTGGTACCTTCCCCCACTCTTCCTCTTACATTCTCCATTTCTTGGCTCAAAAACAGAATAGAGAAGACTAGTCTATAAGTGGTCTTTGTTCTGTTTACCTTCATGCTAAGTCTAAGGGAGATGTACCTCACAAGTCAGTGACCTTTTTTATTTTAAACCTTACTCACATGGACTAATAAATAACATAGAGGGAGATCATTGGTCAGAAAGAGAGAAAGCCACATTTTCAGATTACACGCTTTCTTGTGCTTCATGTGATTATTTTTTGACCCACAAAAAACAGTGCTAGTCAAGACATTCTCTGAAAAGAAAAGGCACTAAATCACAGGTGTATGTCACAAGACTCTAGACTGCTATACTTCAAATGAAAGGAAATTCCACACACTACTATGAATCCAGTTAACTTTGCACAATGGCCTCCCATAAAAATTTTATTAATAAAAAAAATTCTGGGAACTTTTTCCTGGATGAAACCATAACTAATTTTAAAAGGTCAAACACTCTTTAGAATTACACACATGCTTCTGCCAGATGTGGAATTTGCTTTTGATATAGTACAAACCAAGTGGCGATATTTAATTTTGTTAACCTCTCAAAGTACTAAGCATCTTTCATAAGCATTTCAGGCTTGCATATGGAATACTGAATATCTTTTATCTCCTACCTCTTACTTTATTTTTTGATAAAGACTACTTGGCAAGTTTTGGCAGAACAATGTGGCATGGGTTAAATAGAATCAAATTTTACTTTCTCATTGCCTTTGGAAAAATAGTGATAGTACCTATGATTCTGATTACTAAAATAGAAGTCAGTATAGAGGGAAAGTATTTGAAGTGACAATTTCTGTTACAACTGATTAAAAATATGAAGTAGAATATTTTGTAGTGTCACTGCTTAATCATTAAATGTTTAAATGATTATAAAAACTTTGTAGATTTGTTCCAAGTCACTCACTCACAATAGTGAAGCAACAACTCCTAGATCCTTCTTCAAGGTCCTAGAACCATTTTATTTTTTAGCATATTTTTGCTTCTAGCACCCACAAAGGCACCAGCATCCTTTTTTATAAAGGAATATTTATTGAGAAAATATAGCAAAAAACAGAATTGACAAACCTTTCCATCCAATACTGGGTAGTATATTCTTTCTTATATTACCCATGCCCAATACCCCTATAGCTAACTTGTATACCTGTAGCAAAAATAGAAGTTACAAACCTTTCCCTCCTCAACCTCTGGGGGTACGCTTTCCCCTATACCACCTTCATCTTTGGGAAGAGTGAGCTCAAAGTTAAAGGACTCTCTACAAAACATTCACCCTTACCAAATTCACTTCCAAATGCAACATAGCCAATGTTGAATACCTGTCTTTATTCCATTGGACTCAGCCAAGCAAGTTGCTCTTTGCTTTTCAGCTGCCACCTTGCCAGTGTTTAGCCTCTGGGAAATCCCAACATAAAGCTCCCAAACTCCTGGTGCTTACTATTCTGACTTTTCAAAACTCACAAAATTGTAGCTATCTCCAGGAAGATCAGACAGACACAGAAGCAACAGTAAGACTATGTGTTCACAGGCCACATGGAAGTGACCCCAGGGCAGAAGTAGGGAAGGAGATAAATCCTTCTTTTCTGTCGTAGAAGGCTAAATTCTGGTAAATCAAAATCTCCACTACACAAGAGAATGGGGTTCAGGAGCATCATCTGTGAATACCCTCTCATGAACAGAAAACAATGGCCCCCCTTTTTTTCCTCATGTTTTGGTAGAATAGGCAGTTGCATTGCAATTTCAGGGTGTTGAGAAGCTCCCTCCCTATCTCAAAAAACAACAAACAAACAAAAAAAACCCTCTAGCTAATCACTGGTGCCTGAAATCTCACCATTAGCAATTGTGTATGTTAAACATCTCCTGTTCGTTTATTTTCTTATTTCTGACTTATATTTTGTGCTTGTTGTCTCCTCCATTAGTACCTTGATGACAGGACTGTCATTTACTTTTGTATCCCCAGGGCTTAGCTTAGTACCTGGCACATAGTAGGGACTTGTTGGCTTGACTTATATGCAGGGGTGTGCTGCTAAATGTTTAACTGTGCACTCTACTCTCCCCACCAAAAATGTATGCAGGACCCAGTTTTAAGTTTAATCTGTATTATTAATATTTTCTCCATAACTTTTTAGACCTAGACAATCAACAAAACAATAAATCAAGCCATGATTTGGAGTATTTGTCCATTTCTGAGGTGTGAAAGCTCACACTGAAAATTTAATAACTGACTATTTTAGAAAGTTCTCCAGTTTCAAGACATCCCTGCTACTACATCTGTTTCTAAAAATGTTTGAAGTGGTAGTCATGTCTTGTTTTTAGAGCAAACTTTTTTCTAACATTATTGTTATCTCCAATGACTTCTCTATCCCCAAGAGAACCCATTCATACCACAAGGAAGAACTCTCAGACATTCAAATGGATCTGGGATCTCACTGATTTGGAAGCTTATTTCGCAGATGCAGACCGCAACCCATCTGTGGCAGTCCATTCCATGAAACTCTCACCCATATCTTCCCTGAAAATTTCCACAAGAGTTTTACCCGACACCCTGAAGGCCTGTCTGGCTTTCTGTTGATATTGCAAGAGAACCAGAGGAGTACTCTGGCTCTCCAATTGTCACCTGTTCTCTGACCCTTGTCACATAATCAGTCCTTTTTCTTTCCTATCAAGCATTTCCTTGGCGATACCTTCTATGTCTGTTCTTCAGTGTTCCTCATTTATCATGATTCACAGTCTATTTGCAGTCACTCACCATCTTCCACCCTTTTCACAATATTGTTTTTGACTCTTTCATAAGCCACACTGCAAAACTGGTAGAACGATGGCTTCAAGAAAATGGGCCTTTAGTTTCCATGGGAAGCTTGAGGTCATGAAAGAAGCACTGCAATTTTCTGAAGGCAATCTAGGTAACTGTCTTCCTTCAATTTAATTATGGGTCAAACTTGTCCAATTTGAAATTCTATGAAAGGGGGGTAGAGGAGAGATGGGGAGAAAATTTGTAACTCAAAATCTTTGTGGAAATGAATGTTGAAAACTAAAAATAAATAAATTTTTAAAAAGAAATGATAAGAGGTGTTATAAGAGGAAAGACTTATATGAACTGATGTTTAGTGAAGTGAGTAGAATCAGGAGAACATTATACACAGTAACAGCAACATTGTGTGATAATCAGCTATGATAGACATAGCTCTGATGATCATTGACCATCATCAAGGTCCTTCTTCCTGTGCTCAATGATCCAAGACAATTTCAAAAGATTCGTGATGGAAAATGCTATTCCCATCCAGAAAAAGAATTGTGGAGTCTGAATAGAAGCTTACTATTTTCCTATTCTTTTTTCTTGTGGTTTTCCCTTTTTTTCTGGCTCTTCTTTTATAACATGACTAACATAGAAATATGTTTAACACAACTGCACATGTATAACCTATATCAGGTTGCTTGATGTCTTGGGAAGGGGGAATGGGAAGAAGAACAATTTAGAATTGAAAAAACTTATAAAAATCATTACATATAATTGGAAAAAATAAAATATTATTTACAAAAAAAGTTTTAAAGAGAGATACAACTACAGCAATAAGCATGTTCGATGATCCTCTGATCAGAAACATCAGGCAAGGTGAATGTATACTTGGCAATAGTTTTCAGTATAGTAATGGAGAAGATCCAGTGTAAATTCCATGTTGTTATTTTTTAAGCCTTTATTAAGTGCCCACTATGCTCTTGGCACGATGCCAAGCACTTTACAAATATTATCTCAGTTGATCTTCACAACAACTCTCAGAAGTAAGGGCTATTGTTATCTCCACTCTACAGATAAGGAAACTGAGGCAGACAGAGATTAAGTGACTTGCCCAGGGTTATACTATAAGTGTCTGTGACAGGAATTCAACTCAGGTCTTCCTGATTCCAAATCCATGGCTCTATCCACTATGCCCTTGACAGGTTCTCCAGAAATTCTCTCCTGATTATGCTGTGCTAGTGGTACAAAGCCCCAGATCATTTTAGGAAGAGATCTGTAACCACTCAAGAGAGTTTGACCTGATCATCTAAACAGGAAAGATCATGTGAATGGCAGATACTTATTGCCCAAATGGCTTGGGTTGAGAAAGCCTGTGATCAGAAACACTGGTTTTAGGGGCCCCAACAGCATAGGGGAGAAGTAGTGAAGGTCAAATTTATCACGGTTGAAGTGGAAATAGAATTTAAGGAATCTATGTGAGAAGCATTATGAAGAGAGAACTAACAGGATTTGATATCTGCTTGGATGTGCATGAGCTACAAAGGAGGAGGCAAAGATGGTGTCAAAAATTCGGAGTCTGGAAATCTGAGAGAATGGGTAGTCATCAACACTCAATACCTCACAGAGCCTGATGAGGATAAAGGTTCAGTGCATTGGGTCAAATCAAGTCAAATCAATAAGCATTTATTAAGTGCTTCCTGTGTGCCAAGCAGCATGCTAAGACAATTAATCACTGCTGTCAAGGAATTACATTCAAATGGAGGAGGAGACAGAGGTACCTAGTTGGGGGAAGGAGAAGCCTGGTAGAGGAAGTCTGTCATGCAGCATGAAAAGTAATGAGATATGCCTGGCCTGGGTACCCACCTTAAATGGAATTTCTGGGGGGAGCCATCCAATCAGTTGGAAGAGATGATAGATGAGGAGGGTACTTCCAATATATAAATTCCCTGGCTGGAGTGAGACTAGAAAGTTCAAGAATTCACTTTCACTCGAGTAGTAAGGCTAGAAGCCATACAATAAGGTATTAAGGATTACATCAGGTGGGGAACCTGTGTTGGATTTAGTCAAAGGACCTCACTTGAGGACCTAGAGGGCCATGTGTGGCCTCGAGGTTGCAGGCTTCCCACCCCCTGGACTAGAGGGATAATGAAGAAATGGAGTCAGTGAGCCACCCTCGTTTTTCCCAGCTCTTTGGCATTAAAAGGATGAGACAATTGCTTGAAAGAGTGGTAGGGTCAAGGAAAGGATCCTTTAGGATAGCAAAGACTTGAACATGATTTTAGGTGACAGGGAAGGAGACAAAGTATAAATTCAATTAGATACTGATATGTTCAAAAAGACCATAGCACGACTAACTGCCTCTCCTCTGAGAAGTGGCACTAGAATCTTTCTTTACAGATTTGGCTCAGATAGCCCATTGCTTCCTGGGCTCTTCCTGTTTGATTAAGCAGGAATATAGCAAAGCATTGAGTCTGGAAATAAGACCTGAGTTCAAATTCTACTTACTTATGCTTACTATGTATGTGACCTTAGGAAAGCCATTTAACCTCCTTAAGCCTCAGTTTCCTCATCTGCAAAATGAGGGAGGATGGAACTTGATGTCTTCTGATTCTATGAACCCAACTAGGATCAGTCCTGACATCACACCATCAAGATAGGTTACTTACTATACTTCCAAATGAGAAGATATCAATTTCATAAAATGTGGTATCAGGTGTGATACTCTGCCCTGCTACCTCATCAAAAAACTGCAGCCAAATGGTATAAAACCCCTTACTTGATAATTGGAATCCCTTACAACCTTGTGTTGTTTTGTCTGATATCTTTGTGGTTTTAACACCTGGTTTGTGTTTTCCTTGTTTTAATTGACTTCTTGTCCAGATAGATCTCCTTCCCTCAGGATTCCCTACCTTATGTCTGATTTTTGCTTTTGCATGCAACTTTGGATATGACATTTCCAGACTTCCTTTCCATTTCCTTCCTTAGCCCACCTGCTCTTTAATTTCTGGCATAACATCCAGTAGCTTCCCACAGGAAATCCTTGTAAATCACATTCTCTAACAGCCATCTCTACCTCCATCTCAGCCATGGGCTATTAACCTTTTCTCTCTTTGTGAACACTGACAGGCTTCTGGAATAAAAATTCAAATCTCAATGACATTATTGGTATTTTCAACAACTTTATGAATATCAAGTATTGTCTTATTAATTTAAAGGGTTATCATGACTTAATTACTAATTTCTTTTTTTAAATGCTTTATTAACTTCTGGTTTACATCATTCATTTCCACCAGATTTTGAGTTACAAATTTTCTCCATGTTTTTCCCCTACCCACCTCCCCAAAATAGTGGTCCCACAGAATCTCCCCTCCTCCAATCTGCTCTCTCCCATATCTTCTTCCATACCCCCTTCGACTTTTCCAGTAGGGCATAGTGGATCCCCATGCCCCAGTGCCTTTATATCTTATTTCCCAATTGCATGTAAAATAGTATTAATAATATATACATTATATATATATATATATACAAAACCAAGTGTTTAAATATATATATAGATATATATATAGATATATATAGATATATATATATATATATTTAAACACTTGGTTTTAAAACTTTGATTCCAGATTCATTCCCTTCCTCCCTTGTCACACCCCCCTTTACTGGGAAGATAAGCAATTTAATATAGGTTGTACATGTGTAGCTAATGCAAAACATTATCATAGTAGATATATTGTAAAAGACTGATTATATTTCCCTCCTTCCTATCCCACCTCCCACTTGTTCTATTCTTTATTTTGATCCTGTCCCTTTTCAAAAGTGGGTGCTTCCAAATTCCCTCCCCTCCAACCTGCCCTCCCTTCCATCATCCCACCTCTCATCCCCTTCCCCACTACTCTCCTGTAGGGTGAGATACCTTATTTAGTGTGTATGTCATTCCATCCCTGAGCCAAATTCAATGCGAATAAGGTTAACCCATTCCCTTTTGCCTTCCTGTTCTTCCCCTCCATTGTAACCATTTTCCCTTGCCTCTTCTATATGAGGTAGTTTACCCCATTCTGTCTCTCCCCATCTCCTCTCATTATATTCCTCTCTCATCTCTTAATTTCATCATTTAAGTATCATCCCTTCCTATTAGATTGGTCCTGTGCCCTCTATCCATGTATACCTGTAAAGATATAAACACACATTCACATATGTGTTCATACACCCATATATCCTAATATCCTATGATATATATATATATATATATATATAATTTCTATTCCCTTCAACAATCTTCATATTGAGAAAAGTTTCATCATTTATAATTATCATTTTTCCACATAGGAATGTAAATAGTTCACCTTTGATAGGTTACTTATGATTTCTTTTCCTTGTTTACCTTCTCATGCTTCTCTTGATTCTTATATCTGAATGTCATATCTTCTATTCAACCCTGGTTTTTTCCTCAAGAATGCTTGAAAGTCCTCTATTCTACTGAATGACCATATTTTCCCCTGAAACATGATACTCAGTTTTGCTGGGTAGGTGATTCTTGGTTTTAATCCCAACCCCTTTGACCTCTGGAATATCATATTCCAGGCCCTTCAATCCCTCAGTGTAGAAGCTGCCAGATCCTGTGTTATCCTGATTGTGTTTCCACAGTATTCAAATTGCTTCTTCCTGGCTGCTTGTAATATTCTCTCCTTGATCTGGGAATTTTGGAACCTGGCTATAAAATTCCTAGGAGTTTTCTTTTTGGGATCTTTTTCAGGAGGTGATTGGTGGATTCTTTCAACCTCTAGTTTGCTCTCTGGTTCTAAAACATCAGGGCATTTTTCCTTGAGAATTTCTTAAAGGATGATTTCTAGGTTCTTTTTTTGATCATGGCTTTCAGGTAGTCTAATAATTTTTAAATTATTTCACATTGCCTTCTATTCTTTCATTTGTTTGGATCTGTTTAACAGCATCTTGATTTCTCATAAAGTCACGAGCTTCCATTTGCTCCAATCTAATTCTGAAGAAATGATTCTCCTTAGTGAACTTTTGAGATTCTTTTTCCACTTGGCAAATTCAACTTTTTAAGGCATTCTTCTCCTCATTGCCTTTTTGAGTCTCTTTTGCCATTTGAGTTAGTCTGTTTTTTAAGGTGTTATTTTCCTCAGTCAGACTGTTGACTCTCATTTAATAATTTTATTGCATCTTTCTCATTTCTCTTCTCAATTTTTCCTCCACTTCTCTTATCTGCTTCTTAAGGTCCTCAATGGCCTGTAACCAGATTGTATTTTCCTTTGAAGCTTTTGGTGCAGGAGTTCTGACTTCACTGTCTTCCTCCTGTTCCATGCTTTGATTATTTTTGTCCCCCAAATATGAGTCTAATGTTGAATTCTTCTGTTTGTTTTGCTTCCTTTGC
Organism: Gymnobelideus leadbeateri; assembly: GCA_011680675.1. Taxonomy (NCBI): domain Eukaryota; kingdom Metazoa; phylum Chordata; class Mammalia; order Diprotodontia; family Petauridae; genus Gymnobelideus; species Gymnobelideus leadbeateri. The sequence continues at coordinate 62,835 of WOXC01011911.1, forward strand.
CTGGTCACATTGCTACTCAATTACTTGACTTTTGGGCTTATTGCCTCAGTAGGACTCTGCCACCAGACAGGGGAGCTTCCATCCCAAACACTGGGGTTTTCTCAGCTGCCAGAGGTATTAGTTGGGTGCCCTCTCTGAAGCCTCCACACACTCTGGTGAGCTGGTCACACACACCAGGACCTCTACCCTAGACCTCAATCTAGATCCAAGCAGGTTAAAGCAAGAGCGATTACACCTCAGACTGGTCACTTGGTCCCCCTATAGTCTGCAGGCCAGGAGCTAAAGCAGCCTCATGTGGCTGTGGCTGAGCCATGGCTCATCAGTGGCTTCTTGCCCCTGGGAGAAGAGGCCGATGCACTCCCAACTAGTGGGTCCCAAAGTCCAAACTGCACTGACCTCTCACTTTGTCCTTGGCATCTATGTGTTGATAATTCTGGAAACCACCACAGTTGATCTGAAGTCCCTCTAGCTGGTAGTTGTTCAGGCCTGTCCTGGGGCTAAGACTTCTAGATCAGTGGGCCTGGGCTTGGGTCCCAGAATGTTGAGCTGGCCGCTCCCTGCTGGGCTGCCAGGCTGTCCTCAGTGGGAGGTTAGCTTCTCTGTTCCATTTTGTGGGCTCTGTAGCTCCAAAGTTTGTTCAGAGTCCCCTTTTACATGAATTGGGGAAGGTGGAAGCCAGAGCTGTGTGGGAGTCCTGTTTCTATTCTGCCATCTTGACTCCATCCCCTCAATTACTAATTTCAATGACACATTGTTGGAGAGTTCAGATGAAGAGAAACAGAGCCATACAGGGATAGTAGTTAACAAAACTTGAATACCACTAACAAGAGGAATCAGTTGACTACTCTACTATTGCTAGGCGCCATGATGGAGACACAAAGAAAGGCAAAAGATAGTTAGCCCCTTTTCTCAATGATATTAGAGTTCCACGGGGTAGACAACATGTAAACACCTATGTACAAACAAGTTACATATAGGATAAGTTGGAGATAGGCAACAGAGGGAAGACACTGGTATTAAGGTGGATCTCAGAAAGCTTCTTGCAGATGGATGAACTTTAACTGATACTTGAAGGAAGGCCAGGAACTAGGAAGCAGAAATGAGGAGGGAGAGAGTTCCAGGCATGGGGACGGTAAATAAGAGGTGCTAACAGTATGCAGCCCCATTCCTCTTAGCCTGGGTTGAAATACTGCAATGGTTTTCACTCTCTGGGCCCAGAGCCCCTCAGGGTTAAAATTTTTATAGACAAAGAGTCAGCTGTTATCTATGGGGAAAGATAGTAATAGTCAGAACCAGTCAAATAAGGATATTCTCTAAATTTCCTAATAATTAATGGAAATAAGGGGTCAGGGTGTGCAACTAGGGGACATAGTGGATAGAGTGCCAGGCCTGGAGTCAGGAAGATTCATCTTCCTGAGTTTAAATCTGGTTTCAGCTACTTACTAGCTGTATGACCTTGGGCAAATCACTTAATCCTCTTTGCCTCAGTCTCCTCATCTGTAGAATGGAGAAGAAAATGGTGAGCCACTTTTATCACCAACGGTGACTGTGAATATGTCAACATAGTTCTAAATTGCAAAATATAAAAGATTTTCCGTATAGAAGACAGGAGGAAAACATTTATTCAGACACCAGAAAACTGAATCCCCAAACCAGAATGCTAAATTCATCTAGTAACAAAGAAGTTAATACACGATAATACAGCAGAGAGCCACACCATCCTTTAACCTTTCCACAAACACTCACAAGCTTAGCTGTCATAGCAGGCAGCAAACACTTACAAGCCTAGTTGTCTCCTTGGGTGCATCCTTTCCTTCCTCCAGCTCTAACTGCTCTGACTTCCAGTTTCCTGGGCTCTCATCCACCCTTCAGCAAGCTGCTCCATGTGCTTACATTTAGCCTATTAGGGGGCAGGGAAGATTTTCAAATTCCCTTAGGCCTATTAAGGGGCAGGAAAGATCTTCAAATTCCCATTACCATTACACCACTCCAGTATTTTTGCCAAGAAAACCCAAAAGTAGTCATAAGAGTTAGACATGACTGAAAAACAACTGAACAACAAAGGGCCATGATACAGAGAACTTAATTCTAACTATGTCATCCAACAAGAAGCTAGAATGGAGGGGGAGGGGAAGTAGAGGAGATAACTCCAAATCTCTGGATTTATTAGTCTTAGCATACCTGCCTCCTGGAGGCCTGGGGCCATACCAGTCAAACATTTCATAGGCATAACAGAGAAGATGCTTGCTGGCAAAGGGTATTGGCCACTCTTGTGGAAGAATCCATCAGAGGCAAAAATCAAAAAATGATTTCCTATAGATTGTCATGTCCTTTAGATTTTGTTGTTTTAGGATCATCATTACAACCTTTTGAGGATGGTGCTATTATTATCCCCCTTATACAGAAGGGGAAATTAAGGCTAAGAAGGATTAAGTGACTTGCCCAGGGTGGTATAGCTAAAATGTATCTCAGGTAGGATTTGAATCTAGCTCCCTCTTACCCTAAGTCTAGGGAGCACTCTATTATTCTGAGCTACCACCACACTCGGATATATGATCTTTGACTACAAGTCCCTTCAGAACCTCCAAAGTTAAATCCATAATTACCAAATAAACTCAGACTTTGCCCTCTACTACTAGGGTGAATTACATAATTGTCATACACAGATTCTTCTAAAGGGGATTAACTCTAAGTCAATATTTCCTGTTAACTTCTTTTGTATTTGTGATGATCTCTCCTTTTGTATTTATGGTTTCTACTGATTTCATTTTCTTTCTACTCTTGTTGTGATGGTTTGTTAATGGTATATTAACCTTGTCTTTAAAAGAAAAACTACTCATTTTATTTATCAATTCAATTGTTCTTAAGTTTGTATTTCCATTTATTTCTTCATTTACTTTTATAATTCATCTGTCTTTTTTTTTTAACTCATGCAGCCCAGACAAAAAAGAAGTCTGAAGCCTGCCTTTAAATATATCCACACTGCCTTATTTCTTCCTGAAGAAGGAATCTTGGTTCCCACATGCAATGACTTGTCCTGACTACATGACCACTTAGTCAAAACAAAATAGTTCTTTCTTCTTCATTGGAGCCTCAGCTACAGTGGAGTACTATAAATCTAGAGCAATGGTGTCAAAATCAAATAGGAACAAGGGCCGCTAAAATGGAACTCTGAGGGCTGCATATTGACTTAGAAAACCACAAATTAACAGTATCTATATTGGATTTTATTATTATTTATTTTGTTAAATATTTCTTAATTACATTTTCATCTGGTTAAGGACACTAGAGTTTTGTAGGGGCTTTTAGCATATAGATTAGGAGTTTAACACCTCTAGTCTAGAGAATTTATAATCTCCATATTAGATGAGCAGAACAAGACCTATATTTTCATACTTAACCTTTCTGTGGATTTGTTTTATTTGACTATTTTTTTGTTACAATGAAGGGTTTTTGAGGGGAGAAGGGAAATTGGTAGGAAGTAGAAGGCTAGTGATAGCAATGTTTAAAAAAAGAAAAGAAAAGAAAGATTATAACTGAAACTTTTTTTTTTTTTTAATGCACAGAACAGAATGAAATTCAGAGGCAGACACAAAGAGGATTGCTTTGGAACTAATGCATTGAATTATCGTTTCCAAAAAGAAGCTTATTGAATAGAGAGAGATTGCTATACTTTTTTTTAAAGTTGGATATAATAGAAATTCACAGCTTCATGCATAGTCCTTCTTATGTTCTTTATATGTGAAAATGTTCATTTTGGTTGATGTTTTTCAAGTTCGGAATAAACTTAAAATCCTGAAAAAGAAAAAAAATAGAATGTATAGGTCACTGCAAAAGAGGAATTCACTGGAGAGGGAAAAGAACTGTCATGATTGATTTGGAGCATAGATGTGAGTCCTTTGCATTTTTTTGAGTGAAATAAAACCTGCCCTACATTAAGAAAAAAAAAAGGTAAGGGGTTAATTCACTGCCAGTTCCACGTGCTTTTCCCTTTGTGGAGAAGGCTTTCAAAGAATAGAGCTAAGTAAAAGACTGAATCAGTCTTGATGAAGGTAGGATTTACCAGAGAAAGGAGAGAAGATTCCTTGACTGGTGGTGGTTTCATGTGGCAGTCTTTCGCGTTATATTTTCTGTTGGATGAAATGAAACCTGCCCTGTATTTGATGTATCTTATTAAACTGAATGCTCATGTGGCAGTTGAGGATCCTTTTGCTTTTTCTATAGAGAACAAGATACAAGCTATATATATATTTATGCTCTCAGCAAAGACCCTGGATGGGGGAAAATGAGTCAAATTCTGAGGTTCTCAGGGAATATCCTGGGGGAGGGACAAAAGATGAGTAAAAGAGAATGATTTCTTAGAAATGATCTTAAGAATAAACCCAGGTTGTATAAACCCAGTGTTGGTGTTCTGAAGAAAAAATTACTTAAATATTTGAGAAATAAAAGGAAGGAAATAAAACAAATTTATGAGAAACCCAGGGTAAAGAGAAAATTATTTCAGTCAACTGAAATGTGAATTTATCCTAGATAAAATGCTAGATAGTTTATCCTAGAAAAATTAATTTTAGAAAAGAAGGGTTGAATTTTTGCTTGGCTTTTTTTTTTTTTGCAATATAAATTTTAGATCTTATTTCTTCCTCTGAGATTTGTCTATTTAAACTATCAATTTCCTGTTGCTTCAGTTTGGGTAATTTATATTTTTGTAGACAATATCCTATTTCCTCTAAATTCTCAAGTTTGTCACAGTATAGGTATGTTTAATACTTCCTTTTAGTTTCTTTTGTAATGATCTCTTCTTTAGTATTTATGATTTTTGCTGATTTGTTTTCTTTCTCCTCTTGTTATGACAGTTTACTAATGGTTTATTAATCCTGTCTTTAAAAAAAAAAAACCCACTTCTTGATGGATCAGGACTGCCAGGAGCCAAAATGCTGGAGTAAGCAGTAAATCACTGTAACTCTGTCACATTCACCTCCAAACAACCATAAAATAGTGCCTTAGAGCAAAAAATGGGGTAAAACAATATTTTAGCCCAAGAATCTTGAAAGATCCATGAAAGGGGTCTCACTTGGGTGGGAGGGGAGCACATTCCAGGACAGGAGTTGTCCCAGCAAGCCAGCAGCAAGCTTTACCTCAACAAACTAGGAAATATCTTGAGCCTAAGTATCCTGGGCAGACAGGCATCCTCCAGAAGCTTCAGTATAGCCCCAGGGGAAAGTAGAAACATTCCACAGGGTCTTAGCACACATCAGTTACCACCACTAGGACCCCAGCTCAGGATGAGGTAAGCTGCCTGCATGACTCTAATAGTGCCAGCCACCCCCAACCACACCCCTGTAGCACAGGACCAGACATAAGGGTCCCTTGGGTAGTATTCATTACTGTGAATGTGAATGGGATGAACTCTCCCATAAAACAGAAGTGGATATTAGAGTGGATCAAAAAACAGAATCCTACAATATGTTCTTTACAAGAGATACACTTGAAACAGAGACACACACAGAGGAGAGGTAAGGGGCTGGAGCAGAATCTATTATGTTTCAGTTGAATTTTTAAAAAAGCAGGGATAGCAATCCTGATCTCAGAAAAAATAAATGCAAAAATAGATCTAATTAAAAGAGATTAGGGAGGAAACTACATCTTGCTAAAAGAAATAACAGACAATGAAATACAATCAATACTAAACATATATGCACCAAATGGTATAGCATTCAAATTCTTTTTTTTTTAATGCTTTATTAACTTTTGGTTTACATCATTCATTTCCACCAGATTTTGAGTTACAATTTTTTCCCCATTTTTTCCCTACCCACCACCCTAGAATAGCAGTCCCACAGACTATCCCCTTATCCTATCTGCTCTCTCCCATATCTTCTCCCATACCCCCTTCGACTTTTTCAGTAAGGCAAAGTGAATCTCTGTACCCCAATGCCTATATATCTTATTTCCCAATTATATGTAAAATAATATTAATGATAGTATTTATATATTTTTAAACATTTGATTTTAAAACTTTGAATTCCAAATTCATTCCCTTCCTCCCTTGTCACCCACCCTTACTGGGAAGATAAGCAATGTTGTATGTTATACATGGGTAGCTATGCAAAACATTACCATAGTAAATATATTGTAAAAGACTGACTATATTTCCCTCCCTCCTATCCCACCTCCCACTTGGTCTATTCCCTACTTTGATCCTGTCCCTTTTCAAAAGTGGGTGCTTCCAACTTCCCTCCCCATCCTTCCCTCCTGCTCTCCCTTCCATCATCCCCCCTCTCGTCCCCTTCCCCCCTACTCTCTTGTAGGGTGAGATTAGCATCCAAATTCTTAAAGAACTTAAGTGGGTTACTGGAAGAAATAGTAAAACTAAACTCAATCCAAAAAATAAAGAAAGAAACTAAGAAGGTAAATAGATTATTAGAAAAGTTAGACATGACAGATCTTTGGCATGATTTAGACATAAAGGACAATAACATAAGCAAATTAGAAGAGCAAAGAATAGTCTACCTGTTGGATCTATGGGGAGGGGGAGAATTCATGACCAAAAAAGAGATACAGGGCATTACAAAATGTAAAATAGAAAATTTTGTTTATATTAAATTTAAAAACTTTTGTACAAACAAAACTAATGCAAGCGAGATAAGAAGGAAAGCAGGAAGCTAGGAAACAATCTTTACACCAAATGATAAAGGCTTCATTTCTCAAATATATATTTAACTGAGTTAAATTTACAAGAATACGAGTAATAGGGGCAGTTAGGTGGTGCAGTGAATAGAGCATTGACCCTGGAGTCAGAAGGACCTAAGTTCAAATCCAACCTCAGACACTTGACATTTACTAGCTATATGACCTTGGGCAAGTCACTTAATCCCAATTGCCTTGTCTTCCCCTCTCCAAAAAAGAAAAAGAATACAAGTAATTCTCTGATTAATAAATTGTCAGAGGATAAGAATAGTCATTTTCAGATGAAGAATCAAAGCCACATATAGGTATATGAAATGTTCTAAATCAAATTTGATCAAAGAAATGCAAATTAAAATAACTCTTAGGTACCACCTCATACATATTAGATTGGCTAACAAGAAAAAAAAAAGGAAAATGATGAATCTTGGAGAAGATATGGGAAATTTGAACTGTTGGTGTTGTGAACTAATCCAATTATTCTGAAGAGTAATTTGGAATTATGCCCAAAGGGCAATGAAACTGTACATACCCTTTGATCCAGTAATACCACTACTAGGTCAGTATCCCAAAGAGATCATAAAAAAGAGAAAAGGACCTACATGTGCAAAAATATTCATAGCAGCCTTTTTTGTGGTGGCAAAATTTTGGAAATTGAAGGGATGTCCATCAATTGTGGAATAACTGAACAAGCTATGGAATGTAAATGTACTGTGCAATAAGAGATGATAAACAGGCAGATTTCAGAAAAACCTGGAAAGACTTGGATAAACTGATACAAAGTGAAATGAGCAGAACCAGGAAAACATTGTACACAGTATCAACAACATTGTGTGATGATAAACTATGAATGACTCAACTCTTCTCAGTAACACAATGATCCAAGACAGGTACAAAGGACTCACAAAGGAAAATGCTATCCATATCCAGGAAAAAAAAACAAAACAACAAAAACAACTCATGGACTTTGAATGAAGATAGAAGCATCTTTTTTTTCACTTACTTTATTTTTTCTCATGTTTTTTTTCCCTTTTTGATCTGTTTCTTCTTTCACACTGTGACTAATATGGAAATATTTTTACATAATAGCACATGAATAATCTATATCAAACAGTCTACCATTTTCAAAAGAAAACTGATGTTTTCCCTTAATACAATAGAGAGTATCTACCTTAAGCCAAAAGCCAACATAATATAAAATGGAAAAACATCGTACACATTTGTACGAAAAATAGGTCTCCTGCCTGATCTCCAGTCTTTTGCAGAAAGAGAAGAAATACCATCTTGAAGGTCTCTTTCCTACCTTTGAGGAAAGGGAAGAAAATAGCATTGTTTGAGCCAGGTTTCCTCCCTGGCCCCATTCCATCTCAGCACCAGTTGCCTACTTTCCAGGGAAGAGGAGAAAGACCGTTCCATACATCTTCAGTCTAGTCTCCTGCCCTGGGATAAGGAAAATAACACCATTCCTGCAGCTTCCAGCTCAACAGCCTGAGTCCCTGAAAGAATTCCACCCACGCAGTGAATAGAGCGCAGGCCCTGGAGTCAGAAGGACCTAAGTTCGGAGGCGGCCTCAGACACTTAATCCACACAAACAAAAACCTAGCCGTGTGACCTTGGGCAAGTTACTTAACCCCAATTGCCCTAAAAGGGCGGCTAGGTGGCGCAGTGAGTAAGAGCCGGCCTCGGAGTTGGGATGACCGGAGATCAGATCCGGCCTCAGAAAATGAGCACCCACGCATAAATAATGACTAGCCGTGTAACCTTGAGCAAGTTACTTAACAATTGCTTTAAAAAAAAAAAAATTCCACCCAGATGCCAAATACCTAAGAAATATGAAAACCTATCTGAACTCATTCTTCAGAGATTAAAAAAAAACACCCTTGTTTTACCTTCTCCATCCCAGTGGTTCTGAACCCATGGGTATCATAATTCAAATTTGTTCTCTTTTCCTTCCTGATCTCTTATTCCTTTTCCCTTCAACACAACTCTCCAAAATGTCTACTCTAAAGCTCCCTGCCCCTTCAACTGTGCTCTCTCAAATTCCTGCTTCATGGGTAACAAACTTGCTTTCTTTTTTGTTGTTTTTTTTTTAATTTTTTCCTTTTGTGGAGGAGGGAAGGCAGGGCAATTGGGTTTAAGTGATTTGCCCAAAGTCACACGGCTAGTAAATGTTAAGTGTCTGAGGCTGGATTTGAACACAGGTCCTCCTGACTCCCAGGCCAGTGCTCTATTCACTGTGCCACCTAGCTGCCCCAACAAACTTGCTTTCAGTATAAACCTTTCCCTTTCCCTTTCCCTTCTCCTTCCATCTCCTGGGTCTCCTTGAATCTTGGCTTCCTTCTGATGATGAAGCCTCCCTGGCCTCTTTTTCAAGCAGTGGCTATATATTCACTCATTCCCATCCTATCTCCACTCAGGGCTCCTAGTTGGAAAGTTGGCATATTCCTCACCCCCAATGCCACTATCAAGTTCTCCTTTTACCATCATCACTCAGAAACCTCTCCTCTTTTGAGGTTCACTCAGCCCATATTTACCACCCAATTGAAATTCTGGTAGCTATTGTCTGCTTACTTATTGTAAATGGCCTTTTCTTTTTCTTTCTTTCTTTCTTCTTCTTTTTTTTTTTTGCTTTTTGGAGGGCAATTGGGGTTAAGTGACTTGCCCAAGGCCACATGGCTAGTTTTTGTGTTGTGTCTGAGGTGGGATTTGAACTTAGGTCCTCCTGACTCCAAGGCCGGTGCTCTATTCACTGTGCCACCTAGGCACCCCAGTAGATGGCCTTTTCAAGGAGTTTAGCTACAAAAATCAGAAGAGATGTAGAATGATAGTTAGCAGGAATGGAAGGAACAAGTGAAGCTTTTTTCAGGATAGGGGAGAAATGGGCATGTCTGTAGGTAGTAGGAAATGAGTCAATGGAAAGAGAGAAATTGAAAATAAGTGAAATAGAGGGGATGACAGAGGGGGAAATCTATTGGAGGAGACAGGATGGAATGGGATCACTTGAACAGGGAAAGAAGTTACCTTTGGTAAGGAGTAAGGCCACTTCATCATGTGAAACTAGGATGAAGGAGGAGAAAGAAGCAGAAAGTATTTGAGTGATAGGAGATGAGGAAGAAGGAAAAAGAGGTAGTTTGCAGTGAATGTTCTCAAAGTTTTCTATAAAATATGAGGCAAAATTCTGAGTTGAGAGGGGGAAAGGCAGACATGAGAGGCTTGAGGAGAGATGAAAAGTTTTTGAAGAGCTATCATGGAGAGTGGGTAGTGGGTTGATAAGAGAAATATAATAAAATTGCCTAGCAGCTGTGAGAGCCCAACTGAGGTTATATAACATAAATTTATAGTGGTCCCAGTTAGAATGGTTGTGTGATTTACTCCACTTTTGTTCAGTACCAAATGAATAGGTACAAAGATGATGAATGGTGGGAGTGATCCAAGGCTGAGGCTTGGCTGGGCATAATTGGCAATAGCATAATAGAGCTAAGGGTTCAAGAGAAAAGGACAGTGTAAAGTTGAATTGGTTCACCAAGGAGTCAAGATGGTGAGAAGAGGAGAGAGTGACTAGTGCAGAGAAGAGGACCTGGGAAAGAAATAAGGGGTCAAGGAATTGGAGGCTCATGGATATAGAGTAGGGTAATATAAGGGAAGGCAGGAGAATTAGTGAAAAGTCAATATATTATGGCTGGATCAGGGGATTTCAGAATTCTTGAAAATAGAGGACAGTATATTTGTGTGTGGCTGAGGTGGAGCAGAGGATTAGCTTGTGGATGATAAGCAGGTTGAGGAACTGAGTGGTTAGGGCATTTAAGGGAGAATCAATAGGCATGTTAAAATCCCCAAGTATAAGGGCAGAAGTTGAAGGAGAGTGTTGTGAGCCAATATCAAACCTCCTGAGGAAGAAAAGAAAGTGACTTGTAAGTCTGTAGACCACACTACCAGGATCCTGTTTGGGTGATAGATATGAATAGCAGGAAGAGAGATTACTAAGAAATAATGAGGGAAAACCTATAATTGCCGATAGTGAACAAGGAGTATTCAAACTTTCTACTTCAACCAATGAGTCAAGGAACATGAGGAGGTGCAGCCAGTAGTGGAAAGGGTGACCAGGGAAACTACGTCATCAGGAGAAAACCAGCTTTCAGTAAATGTTAATAGTAGACTGAAGAAAAGGGAAAGGAATTGATTTGTTGCCTATAGATTGTTGTTTATCCCTTATTCTCAAACCTTGACATCAGGAAGATGATGCCATGACTTGCAGGTGATTTGATTGGATTTAAGTGAGGGAGGGCTGTGCAAAATCACCAGCCTCACTCTCTTCTCTGGAGCCATCTGGGTTCAGTGGCAAGATATAAATCAGGATGACTGGAGATGCCTATGGGAAAAAATGCCTATGCATCCCAGAGGGTACAGTAGAAGGGGGGAATTAGAATGAAACTTTGGAGTGGCAGAGTTGAAGAGGATGGGAATGAGGAATCAGATGGTAAGGGATGCAGTGAGGTTTGGATGATGATCTACAAGAGTTAAGTCACTGGGATGTGTAAGACCAGGTAGGAGAATGTTCATCATTGAATGGAGGGCACCAAAAGACAGAAGCAACAGGAAATGACAAGTCCGAAAGGTTACTCTTTTTTGCACTGGATGTTCTCCACATCTCAGGTGGGAGATTGAGCTGGCAACAGGAGGTGGAAGATGCCTTGTGCTAGTACAGATGGAAGTGGTTGCTTTCGGGGCAGATTGAAGATGCCCAGTCTGGGCCCTTCTGGCCTTTCCTAGGGTACACTCTGGGAGATGGAAGGTTCAGTGTGTTATCGCACCTATGTTCTGAGATCTTCTCACCTGAGGAGATTGGCTGAGGCAATAACAGGAAATAGTAGACTCCTTGAACAGATGGAGGCCTCCAGATCTAACCCCCAGCAGACTTTCCTAAAGGGGCATCCTAGTGCATCACCTTCTCTGAATTTATATACTGAGACTTGGTGGAAACACTTGGAAACACTGTCACACAGCTTGTATGCTAAAAAGGTAAAACCTAAACCCAGACCTTTGATATTTGCATAGCAAATATAATATAAACAGAAGAAATGAGAAATTAGTAGAAATTCAGAAAGAAAGATCTACATCATGGGGGTGGAGGCTGGTCCAGAGCCCATGTGAATGCAATACCAGTGGTAGAACTTGATGGTGGTGGCAGCAGCAGCAGCAGCTTCAGGAGCTCTCAAGCCAAAGATGTTAAGGAGATATGACAACTGGTCAAATATGAGCAATTAAAAACTGATTTTAAATGTATAAGGATTAATTTAAAATTCACAAAGGCAATTACTTTATGAAATAACAATTTTCAAAAAGATAGACACAAAAAAACACTTCAAAAATGCTCAACCTCAAGATACAAGCTAAAACATCACTTTAGTTTTGTTTTACATGTTTACAACTATCAAAATAGCAAAAAATAAATAAAGGCAGAGTTTGGAGGGAGAAATACACTTATTCATTTCTGATATGATGGCAAACTTGTGGAATCTCTTTGGAGACTAATAGTAATCTGGCAAAGTAGTCAAATGTATAAAATAATCAGACCCTTTTATTCAGTAATTCCATTTTTAAAAATATACTCAAGGGTTTTTATTAGTTAGTAGTAGTAGTAGTAGTAGTAGTAGTAGTAGTAGTAACTAGCTATTCAAAGATTTTTCATAGTGGCAATCTTTGTAATTGCAAAAAAAAGGCAACTTAAGTGTCCAATAAGAAGGGAATGGTTAGAAACAAATGTTATATTAATGTTATTAATGTTATAGAGTATGTATATTATAATACACATTATTTTATATAGAGTATATATATAGTATACATATATATAGAGAGAGTATATATATATATATACATATATATATATATATAGTATAAATATATAGAGAGAGTAAGTATAAGGATGTTCCTTCCATTTCATTGCTATAGAAAGGTCTTAAGGAGGAAATTCCTCCACTAATGGAGAGGATATTTTCTCTTTGACACACAGTCTTGGACTTTTGAAGGAGAAGCCTAATAAGGTATAATAAAGGAAGCACTCAGAAGAAGAATTTCCCTAACGTTCCCCTCCAGACAACTTTAAAACAATGCCACAAATTGAATTCTAGAATGGCAGAACCAACAAAAGGTCAGGGTGAGACATTCTTTCAGCCCAAGACAGCTTGGAAGGTCAGAAAGAGAGATCTATGACATGGGAGTGGAGCCCATATGAATGCAATACAAATAGTAGAACTTGGTGATGGTAACAGCAGCAGCAGCACCTTCAGGAGCTCTCAAGACAAAATGTTAAGGGTATCTGGCAAGTGGTTAGAAAGAGATTACAGTCCTAGCACTGGATACAGGACCAAATACTATTTGGTAACTCCATTGCCTAGACCCACTTCTGGGTCACAGTTCAAGGTCAGAGAGGAGCACTCCTGTCCCAAGGATCTGGAGACCTTCCTGGGTTAGGACCAGAGTGAAACCAAAAGAATAATGATCCCACCTCTTCCTGGTTCACACCCAAAACTTCCAAACCCTAGAACTAGCTCTGAGAACAGTAGTGAAAAAAAATCTGAAGCTTGAAAACAGCAGTACAAAAGAAAAAAAAATGAAGCTTGGGACAACCTTCTCCCACCCAATACCAGGAACAGAATCCAACTTTAACAAATTTAAGTTCAAGAAATAGGCTGGAAAAAATGAACAAACAAAAAAGGTTCTGACCATGAAAAGCTACTGTGGCGACATGGAAGACCAAGACACAAACTCAGAAGAAGACAAGTCAAAATAGCTACAAGCAAAGCCTTAAAGAAAAAAAAATGTGAATTTAGCACAAGCCCAACAAGAATTCTTAAAAGAGTTTAAAGAGGATTTTCAAAATCAAATAAGAGTGGTAGAAGAAAAAATAGGTAAAGAAATGAAGAAAATGCTCTTCCGTTGCCATTTAAAATCGGGCTCCCTCCAACTCGCAGCCGCTGCGACTGCCTCTCTGTGCTGCCTGACCCCACCAATAGCCCCGCCACCATGGAGGACGTGAACGAGTACAGCAAGTGGAGGAGTTCTCCGAGAGCTCCAAGATCAACGCCAGCAAGAACCAGCAGGACGACGGTAGGTTGTTTATCGGAGGGCTGAGCTGGGACATGAGCAAGAAAGACCTGGCTGAGTACCTGTCCCGCTTCTGGGAGGTGGTAGACTGCACGATCAAGCCGGACCCGGTCACAGGCCCGATCATGGGGCTTCGGCTTCATGGCCAGCGTGGACAAGGTGCTGGAGCTCAAGGAGCACAAGCTGGACGGCAAGTTGATAGACCCGAAGCGGGCCAAGGCGCTGAAGGGCAAGGAGCCACCCAAGAACGTGTTCGTGGGCGGCCTGAGCCCGGACACGTCGGAGGAGCAGATCAAGTACTTCGAGGCGTTCAGAGAGATCTAGAACATCGAGCTTCCCATGGACACAAAGACTAAGGAGAGAAGAGGATTCTGTTTTATCCAGTACACAGAGGAAGAGCCAGTAAAGAAATTGTTAGAGAACAGATATCACCAGATTGGTTCTGGGAAGTGTGAAATCAAAGCTGCCCAGCCCAAAGAGGTATACAAGGCAGCAACAGCAGCAACAAAAAGGAGGGAGGGGCGCTGCGGCCAGCGGCCGAGGTGGGACTAGGGGTCGTGGCCAAAACTGGAACCAAGTATTTAATAACTATTATGATCAAGGATATGGAAATTATAATAGTGCCTGTGGTGGTGATCAAAACTATGGTGGCTATGGCAGATATGATTATGCTGGGTATAAGTATGGGAACTATGGATATGGACAGGGATATGCAGACTACAGTAGTCAACAAAGCCCGTATGGCAAAGCATCCCGAGGGGGTGGTAATCACCAAAACAATTACCAGCCATATTAAAGGACATGGAGCAAACATGGATGCTACAGCAGCCTGTCTTGCAGGATGACGACATTGAATGGAGAGTGGTCTTCTATTGATCTGAGATGACTATTTTGTAAAAGACTTTTAGTGTACATGACACAACTGTGTCCAATTGTAAATAACGGCCGATTTAGTTTTCTTGTTTTTTTGCTTTTGTCCTTTGCCATCTGTGTTATGACAAAATGTGGATTTGTGTTTATACAAATTTTATTTGTATAATTTCGTCTTGATTCTCAAAAATAAATTACTTGTGATTGTTTTTCTGTGTCAGGTACTAAATAGCTCTTTAAAAATGTAATTTTAAATAAGTAATAATTGAGGCACAGTTTATTCTCTAGGAGTCATGGACAGTGGGGAGAAGCAGTAGTCCTTTATAAATAGAGAGCAGCAAACTTTGCCTTAGTGTCCTAGGATCCCCTTGACAAAGGCCTATGCTAAGGATTCATGTCCACGTTTAAAATAAGCATAGATGCTAGTGACCGTGCAGTTGAACAGTGTTTGTCCCCCACATGCCATTCTTGGGATCTTTGTGATGAGAAGTGTTAATTCAGCATGTTGTGAATAGCTGAAATTGTTTTTATCAGGCCATAGATACCTCGACTTTTTTTTCCTAAGTAGAGCATCTTTGTATTAAACACCACAAAGTAAATTAGTAAGTACTTTAATGAGTTGACAAGATGCTTTGAGCCTGTTTGTAAAAAAAACAAAAACAAAATGCATTCATCTATTATGATTACATTTCTACATCCATTGAAACTGGACCAAATATTAATATGGGCAAGATTTTCACTATAGAATTGTAAGTAAATTAATTAATTGTATTCTGAAATAGTGCATTATGTCAATACCGCTGCCAAACCATAAATAGCTATTTCTTATTGGAACATATACTTGGAAAGCTTTATTAGAGTTATGGCTTTTGTCTTGGAAGTTTTTAGGAAAAATCATGACAGTAAATCCCATAAACTCGTGTATTGTTTTGTATTCTAAATAAAGGTTATTTTTCCATTAAAAAAGAAATGAAGAAAATTATGAAGAGACAATTAACAGTTTGGTAAAAGAGGTACAAAAAAAATACTGAAGAAACTAATACTTTAAAAATAGAATTGGCCAAATGAAAAAGAGGCACAAAACTTCACTGATGAAAATAATGCTTTAAAAGGCTGAATTGTCCAAATGGAAGAAAGAGGTACAAAAGTTCACTGAAAAATAATTATTCCTTAAAAGTTAGAATTGGGTAAGTGTAAGCTAATGACTCCATGAAACATCAAGAAATAATAAAACAAAGTAAAAAATGGGGGGGAAGGAAGAAAATGTAAAATATCTCATTGGAAAAAAAAAAACTGACCTGGAAAGTAGATTGAGGAGAGATAATCTAAGAATTATTAGACTGACCAAAAGTCCTGATCAAAGAAAAAGCCTAGATATGTTTCAAGAAATTGTTAAGGAAAATTTCCCTAATATCCTAGAACCAGAGGGTAAAATAGAAATTAAAAAAATCAACCAATCA
This sequence comes from Gymnobelideus leadbeateri, assembly GCA_011680675.1. NCBI lineage: Eukaryota > Metazoa > Chordata > Mammalia > Diprotodontia > Petauridae > Gymnobelideus > Gymnobelideus leadbeateri. The sequence continues at coordinate 78,953 of WOXC01011911.1, forward strand.
CCATCTGAAAGAGATCCCCAAATGAAAACCTCAGGAATATTATAGCCAAATTCAAGAGCATGCAGATCAAAAAGAAAATACTTCAAATAGCCAGAAAGAAACCATTCAAATATCATGGAGTTACAATCAGGATCACAGAAGATTTAGCAAATATCACATTAAAGAAGTGAGAGCTTGGAAGATGATATTCTGAAAGCCAAAAGAAGGAGCTAGAATTTCAACCAAAAATAACCTGCCCAGCAACATAATAATCCTTCAGGAGAAGAAAAAAACAGATATTTAATGAAATAGAAGATTTTCAAGCATTCCTGATATGGAAGTCCAGAACTGAATAGAAAATCTGACTTTCCAAAACACACAGTCTTAAAAAGCTATTTGTGAGGCACTGAGAAGTCAGGTAACTTGCCTAAGATTATATACTCAACATGTTTCAGAGACAAGATAAGCCTAGATCTTCCTGGTTCCAAGATCAGTTCCCTACCCACTAATCCAGCCTCCCTTTTTTTTCTCTGCTCCATCCACATAAATTTTTGGATATGTTTTGTTTGTACAACTCCTAATTCATCTTCATTCTTCCCCTTCCCTACTCCAAAAGAATCATCCCATATAAGAAAGAATGGTTTCCAATCTTAATGGAATACTTGAAGGTAGTGACAGCTAGTATAAGACTTAGTAGATAAATTCCCTGAATTTTCTTGAAGTACATTGAGGTAGAATATCATAAAACCAAAGGGTCAAGGCAATGCAGTATTGGGAGAAGGCACTGATTTTTAAGTCAGAGAATTTAGATTTAAATCACATCTTTGAAGATTGCTCACTAATAGTTTGCTATCTCTAAAGCCAGCCCTGCAGCCACTATACCCTGTTTCTGTGGAATTAGAACCAATAAGTGTGAGAATTACAAAGGAACATGGAAAGATGTTTTTTTTTGGCAGTCTGACTTAATTTATTAGCCAAGGGCAGGCCTGGCCCCTTAGGTGCTCTTGGGGGGGCGGGTCCGCTTCTTCTTCACCACCACTGGCTTCTGACTCCGAAGGATGGCGCTGGCCCTGCGCAGAGCGGCCATGCGAAGGTCTTTGCGGTACTTATTCTTGCGGATGATGTGCCGCACTCTGTTAAGTGTGGCCCTGGGCATTTTTGTTGATAGCTGTCCTGACGTAGGAGGTGGCAGGCTTCCTCTGACCTGCCCGCCGCTTCATCACCACCACGATGCCCTTGCCGTCGGCCGCCGGCTCGATGCCCACCGTCTTCCAGTGGATCAGCCCGTTGTAGCGGAACGAGTTTCGGGCCTTGACGTTGTTGGGCTCGGTGCTGTACGTCTGCTTGTTGCGCTTGATGAGGAAGCTGGAGCAGTTCCGAAGGACCATCCACTGCAGGTGGGCCGACATGGCGGGGGGGCTGCTCCCGGAGACGGAAAGGCGGAAAGATTTTTTTTTAATGAAAAAATTGCTCAGTGGGGGAAAAAAACAGGACCAGAATACATTAACTCTATAATAACAAAAGTAAATGGAAATGAATGTATAAAGAGCCATGATGTAATCTTATTGGGAATGACTAGGAAATTATGACATCTGATGGATTGAAATTGACTTAAACATAATTTCAGAGCAAGCACAATTTATTGAGTTGTTAATATCATTCATAATAAATAATTTTATAAAAAAGAATATTTGAGGAGGGCAATTTGACAGAAGGTTAAAGATTGGGAGGGAGAAAAGGAGAATAGGGATGGCTTTCACTCGTATTGTGTCAGTTCTTCTGAAGAGACCCTTCAAAGGGTTGAAGTTATCATTTTAATGGTGCCATTGCATTAGTTTGTAGTAGTTTAGAGAAGAGTAGAACTCAGTGTTCTCTTTTACAGATGACTCCCCAGTGGCTATTTAAACATACTGTGAATTTCAGAGTGGATCAATGAAAGCTGTGTACATTGAGAAACCCTTTTATCTTACATTAAGATCCATAGAGGAAGTGTAAAACAAAACATTTTTTGTCAGAGAAGGAATAAAGAACAGAGAAAAATATAACATACTCAGGGCCATTTTTTAGAACACATTGAAGTGCATTCACTAGACAGAAACAAAAATCACTGAATTATCTTTATAAATGCATGAGTAAATAATTTCCCTCATCTTATTTCCTTGATTACCTTGAAATGCACCAACTTCTTTCAAGCTATAATAGGTTTTCTTTCTAGCCTTTTTTCTTTTCAGCTTAATTCTACTTCTTCAAAAAAATTATGTTCTTAGTGACTTTCAGAAAGCAAAATACTTTATCCTTTGCTTGGGTTCTACTCTCAACTGAAAGCTTTCAACTTATGTTACTGAGAAAATTGAGGCTGTTTGACATGAGTTTCCTCTTCTCCCATTTCCCTTCATATGAAAACCCTTTGACCATCCCCCATTCTCTCCTCCTTTCCCTTAGTCTCTAATAATGAGATATTTCTTTCTCTTTTCCAAGGCCAACTTTTCTACTTGTTTGCTTGATCCATCTCCTGTCATTTTCTGCAGTAAATTATAGCCTCAGTCATCTAACTTCATTAACTCCCTTTGGGAGCTAGCTGTCTCTTATACTCTCTTACCCTTTTCTTGTTTGAAAGACATGAGTCATGAGTTCACTTTAAATTTTAGTTATTTCTTAGATAATATATATTTTTAGATTTTGCTTTTTGCTTTTTGGAGGGGGAAGGTAGGGTAATTGGGGTTAAATGACTTGCCCAAGGTCACGTGGCTAGTTTTGTGTTAAGTGTCTGAGGGCCAGTGCTCTATTCACTGCACTACCTAGCCATCCCTTAGATAATATTTTTAAACTTTTAGTGATAGCTAGAGAAAATTATTTAGGATCCAAGATTCTAGACTGATGGCACTGTTCAAGAACTTTTAAGTACAACAAAGAAATACGATACTTTGTATTTCTATGCTATTTTCATTCTAGATCTCAAAGCTTTTTCTCCTTTTTTTTAAAAAATATTACCTAAACCATAAGAGGTTCAAGAGGAATCCTCATCCATCAATGAAATTCTCTGACACTATTATGAAATGTCTTGATCTTAATCTCAAGCTATCCCAAAAGTAGAATAGGCTGCTGTTATGGGAATGGGAATTTAAGGCCCTTTGATAGGCTTAAGTGACTCTGAGAACCTTCCTTGACTTTAAAATATACTCTTTCTCCTAATAGGCTGAATGTGGTCACATGGAGCCTGTGGCAGGAGGCTTGGTTTTCAGGAATGCCCACACTTTGGTGCTGTGTTATTGGGCAGTGGGTCAAGAGAGTTGTGACATTCTCTGAGTCAGGAGAAGGCTATATATATCCTGATGTGGGATTTTGTTTTGGGGCTCACTTTAAGAAGAGTTGTGTGATTTGACCAGGTGAGATTCTGGGCAGTCGTTCAGCCCCCCCGGCTTTGAAAACCCAGATGTTGGTGCTTCTCTCTCTGGTAACTGACTAGGTATGGATGTAATGGTCAGACAGTTAGAGGCCTGTCTGCTGAAATGTTTCTCTGTCTTCTTGTAACTTCTGTCTGTATACTCTGAAGTTCAGGGTGTTGACTTTTTCCTCTGAACTAGGTAAATATGTTTGATTGATTAAAGCAAGATTGTTAACCCATTTCGAGTTGCTTTCCTTAGAAAAGCAGATCTAAGAACCTGTGTTGGCAGCTGCCCTGAGGATGCTGGAGTGCTTGCTGCTACAGCTGCTTTATAGATTAGTATGCTCTCTAGCACTTGAAATCTTCAAGAGGACATTGGATGGCCATAGGTCAGGGATAGTAGAAAGGGATTTCATTTTCAGGAATAAGCTGGACTAAATGGTGGAGCGAAAGAAGGAACTTGCTTGAGCTCACACCCCCAATCACCTCCAATACCTGTAAAAAAATGATTCTAAACAAATTTTAGAGCTACAGGACCCACAAAATGACAGAGTGAAATACATCTCCAGATAAAGTCAGCCTGGCAAGCCAAAAGGAAGGGTCTATGGCACTGGGCTGTGAGCAGAGCACAGTCCTGCATGAGCTGTACCATCATTGACCAGAGGCACAGAACAGGGCCAGAGTGGAGCTCAGGGGCCTGAATCACTGGCAGTTGTGACAGATTTCAGACTTCTCAACCCATAAACACCAAAGAGAAAGTAAAAGGTTAGTGGGGAAACTATGTTGGACCTGAGTGAGAGAAGAGCATGGTTCAGCCCCTGCATCTGGGGTGGAGGAGGTAGCAGTGGGGCAGCTGTTTCCGGAACTTTGGGTCCACAGATGGTGGGGGAACCAAGTGGCTGATCAGAGGGCAAATGCAAGAATATCTTTGCTGGTGCTAAGGCAGGATTCTCTTGCTTTGCCCTGCTTGGACCTGGGTCACAGTCTTGGGTGGTGGTCCTGGGGTGAGGACCACTGGTGTGGCAGAGCTTGATGAAGCTGTGGAGAGGCAGTCCTCCTCATAGTTCTGAGGCAGGTGCCTAGAGGAGGCTCTGACAACAGCTGCACAGAACCCCAGAAATTTGGTACACCACACTCTCAACTCTGGAAGCAGTGCTCTACCATGGTAAAGAGCTCAAAAGTCAAGTAATTGGCTGGAAAGATGAACAAACAGAGGAGACTACAGAATTGTTTTTTGGTGAAAAAGATGATCAAAACATAGAACCAGAAGAAGACCCCAAAGTCAAAACTCCTGCATCAAAAGCTTCCAAGAAAAATGTGAACTGGACACACAGGTCATGGAGGAGCTCAAGAAGGATTTTGAAAATTAAGTAAGAGAAGTAGAGGAAAAATTGGGAAGAGAGATGAGAGTAATGCAAGAAAAACATGAAAAACAACTCAGCTTAAAATACAGAAGAAAATAACACCTTTATAAATAGACTAATTCAACTGGCAAAAGAGGTCCAAAAAGGCAATAGGGAGAATAATGCGTTAAAAAGAAGAATTAGCCAAAGGAAGCCCAAAAACTCATTGAAGAAAATAATTCCATCAGAATTAGAATTGAGCAAATGGAAGCTAATGACTTTATGAGAAATTATATTGTAAAACAGATCCAAAAGAATGAAAAAAAATTAGGAGACAATGTAAAATATCTCATTGGAAAAGCAACTGACCTGGGAAAGAGATCCAGCAGAGATAATTGAAAAATTATTGGATTACCTGAAAGCCATGATCAAAAAAAGAGTATGGACGTCATCTTTCAAGAAATTATCATGGAAATCTGCCCTAATATTCTAGAATCAGAGGGTAAAATAGAAATTGAAAGAATTCACCAATTGCCTCTTGAAAAAGATCCCAAAAAGAAAACTCCCAGCAATATTATAGCCAAATTCCAAAGTTCCCAGGTCAAGGACAAAATACTGCAAGCAGTCAGGAAGAAACAATTTGAGTATTGTGGAAACACAATCAGGATAACACAAGACCTGGCAGCTTCTACATTGAGGTATTGAAGGGCTTGGAATATGATATTCCAGAGATCACAGGGGCTAGGATTTAAACTAAGAATCACCTAAGCAGCAAAAACTGAGTATAATACTTCAGGGAAAATATGGTCATTCAATGAAATAGAGGACTTTAAAATATTATTGATTGAATATTGGCATTCAATCATTCAACATGTATTTATGAAGCATCTATTATATACTAGATACCTAGTTAGCTAGGTGTTAGGGATTCAAAAACAAAAATGTATGTCTCTGTCTTCAGGGAAGTTAAGGGTGTGTGTGTGAGGGTGTGGGAGACTTGTAAATACAAAATAAATGCAAAGTGGATACCAAGTCATTTCAGGAGGGAGGGCCATAAGAAGTTATTATCGCAAATAGGTTTTGTATAGGAGATGAAAACTTGAAAGAAGCTCAGGATTCTAAGAGGTAGAAGGAAATATTGTATTCCAGGCACTAGGACATTTTAGGTAAGGATGTGTAAGTGGAAGATAATGTTATATATATTGAATAGTAAATAGGAAACTATCTGAAATGCACAGTGTGTGTGAAATGTAGAGATTAATGCGCAGTAAGCCTAGAAAAGGCAGACTAGAGTGAGTGTTAAAGTATTTAAATGCCATACTGAGTAGTATGTAACTTAATATTCAATTTCAGAGTTCTACTGGGTTTTTATGAAAGTAAATTTTGCATATGCTCAGCTATAATCCCTCATGTTGAATTTACTCTTGTTGAATGACATTTAACACAGAGCATCATAAGCAAAGACAATTTCCCATCTTGGATTCAGCCTTCTCTCAACTCTTCTCTCAGTTTCAGAAATGTCTCCACTTGGTCCTTATTATCTAGAAACCTAAAGTCTATAACTTTTTCTTTTTCATATTTTGATAACTGTATTTCAACATAATTGGTGTCTTTTGTAATCCTAAGTGTAGTATTTTATGCATTTAAAACCATGATTCTGAGAAGATATCCATAGGCTTCATCATACTGTCAAAGGGATCCAAGACACCGCCTCTGATCTAAAGGCTGTATTGGTTCAAATTCAACAAAATCCTGAATCCTAGCTCGCTTTGCCCAGTTTTTATCTCTAATCACATTATTGCTGCTCTTCCTTCTGATCTCCAGCCTTTTGCAGCTACAGGCCCAGCTCGATAGTTATTATGAATTTTAACGTTAAATGGGATGGAACAAGCAGTACCTTAAAGAAGCATAAAAAAAAGGCAGCAAGGCTCTTTTGTGCAGTTGTGGAACACTAGATATATTTTTAGACTTTTTTGATGTGTTGATTGGTTTTGCTAATTTTTTCCCCTCTTCTTAAAATTTTTTTCTTTATTATTTGGGATGGCTTTCTGGGAGGAAGTGGGCAAGAGATACTGGGGAAAATGTGAGCAGTGTAAAAACAAAGATATCAATAAAAAGTTATTTTTTAAAAAGGCAATGCACAAGGTATGACTCTTGTCCTTTTCTCCCTTCCCATTCTCCCCCTTCTTGGCTCTAGCCATTTTTACAAAAGAGTATCCAGACACACTTGTCTAGGAAGGGGAATAGGCATGCTTCTTCTTCCTTATTGATATTTCCAGTCCTTCTTCTTACCATTGAATGCCCTCTTTTGCTTTTTTTTTTTTTTTGGAGGGCAGTTGGGGTTAAGTAACTTGCCCAAGGACATATGGCTAGGTTTTTTTGTTTGTGTGTGTGTTGTCTGAGGTCAGATCCGAACTCAGGTCCTTCTGATTCCAGGGCCGACGCTCTACTCACTATGCCACCTAGCCTCCCCACGCCCTCTTTTTCTTTTGAGGTATATTCCACTCAGATTTATTACCTTAATACAGATCCTGGTGATTATTATGTAGCAGCCCCGGGTCATTCTCTTTGCTTTTAAAGGGAGTCCAGAACTTGGATCACAGTCTACCTTTCCAACTCAACCCTGGCCCTTATTCAATTTACATGTCTATATCAGTCAGTCAATAAACACTTATTAAGTGCCTAATCTGTACCAGGCACCATGCTAAGCATGGGGGTACAAAAAAAGTCAAAAGACATTCTCTGCCCTGAAGTAGCTCAAAGTCTAATGGGGGGAAGGGAGGAAACAATAAGAAAACAGATATGTGCAGACAAACTATATACATGTTAATAGGAAATAATTAAGAGAGGGTAAAGCACTAAAATTAAGAGGACTTAGGAAAAACTTCCTATAGCAGATGGGATTGTAGTTTAGACTTAAAGAAAGTTTGTGATTTTGGACAGGTTATTTCTTTATTTTTGGAGGGGGGAAGGTACAGCAATTGGGGTTAAGTGACTTGTCCAAGATCACACAGCTAATAAAAGTGTGTCAAGTGGGGGTGGCTAGGTGGTGCAGTGAGTAGAGCGCCGGCCCTGGAGTCAGAAGGACCTGAGTTCAGATCCGGCCTCAGACACTTAACACACACAAACAAAAAAGCCTAGCCGTGTGACCTTGGGCAAGTTACTTAACCCCAATTGCCCTCCACAAAAAAAGCAAAAAAAAAAAAAAGTGTGTCAAGTGTCTAATGCCGGATTTGAACACAGGTCCTCCAGACTCCAGGGCTGGTATTCTAGTCACTGTGCCACATGGCTACTCAACAAAGTTATTTCTATTATAGGCAAACTTTTATAAAAAGCAACCTGACATTCTGTGGCATTTCTGTCTTAAAGAATGGATAACAATAACAACATTATTTATGACAATAGTAATACCTTGCTTTTGTGCGGTGCTTTTCAATTAAAAAAATTATTTTATTTATTTGTTTTGTCACATTTTAAGTTTTGAGTTTCTTCCCTCCATCTCAATCCCATGCTAAGAGAAGGCCAACATACTTCCATATATCAGTGCTTCCTGTGGAGATGGAAAGCATCTTCCTGTATAGGCCCTTTGTAGTTTATTTCAATATTCATATAATTCAGAATAGCTTAGTCATTGAGTTAGTCTTCAAATAATATTGCTGTTAAGGTATTCAACATTCTCTTGGTTCTGCTCATTTCAGTCTTCATTATTTCATTCAAGTCTTTCCATGTTTTTCTAAAATCAGCCTGCTCATCATTTCTTACAGCACAGTACTATTCCATCACAATCATATACTTAACTTATTCAGCCATTCCCCCATTGATAGACATCCCCTCAATGTGCTTTCTAATTTGTAAAGACCTTTTGTATATTTCATCTCATTTGATTCTCATAACAATCCAATTAGATTACTTTTAATTAATTACAATTAGATTTTTAGGGATGAGTTTCTGAAAGACTGAATGACTTTTATAAGTGTAAGACTAGAAGAATCCAGATTTTCTAACTCCTATTCCAATATTCATTTCACTACAGCAGGCTACATGCATATTTAAAACTTTGGTTATGAGATTGAGACCCATCACAGGAGTCTGAATACCCGTACTATATAAAGATTCAACTTATAAAGGGGCCACTAAAGGGGTATGTTGGTAAATGTTTTAACAATTGTCTCTCTGTGAAAAAAATTTGACATAACATACTTTTGAGTTTAATCCGCATTCTTAACATCTTTTCCATCATTTTCTTAAGTCTAGATAATTAACAAAACAATCATTTGCTAGTTTCTGAGGTGTAAAAAAATATATTCTGTTAATTTAACAACTAGCTCTCTCGAACTGAGCTGGGTCCAGTACATCCCTAAGCCACTACCATTATTATTATATTTAATGGCATAATGGCCTAGGCAGAACTCAGGATAGCCAGTGGCTTCAGGAGTAAGGCAGCCTCAGGTTCTACTCTCTGGGTCTAAGGTTTTCTAGCATTTCATGACATGGTAGGAACCAGGTGGTTGGCTAGGACTTAATGGACCAGCAAACAGGCCACCAAAAATCCAAGTCTCAAGATTGCTCTTTGATATGATCCTTTTGTTCATTTCAAAAGCTGCTATCTTCATCTCTGTCACTGCTCCTGTCTTTTCCTTCTTTTCCTAACCATAATCCTCCAATCCCATATTTTCCCCCAGATACCACTGGAATCTAAGTCATATTGTAATATCAGCTTCAATAGCCTCTTGTGAGCAATCTATAGATATGGTTACTATATGTTGAATGAAATCTTGGACTGTTAACAGCTTGAGTAATTCTAGAGAAGGGTAGAAAGACAGAAACAGAAAAAGCAGAAACAGAGAGACAGAAAGAAGGGGGGGGGGGGGGGCCGGTGCTGGGTGGTGCAGTGAATAGAGCATCGGCCCTGGAGTCAGGAGGACCTGAGTTCAAATCCAGCCTTAGACACTCGACACAAAAAACTAGCCGTGTGACTTTGGGCGAGTCACTTAACCCCAAATGCGCTCCAAAAAAATGCAAAAAAAAATAAAAAAGAGGGAGAGAGAAAGAAACTCAGAGACAGGGAGACAGAAATGAGGAGAGAGAGGAAGAAAGAGGAAGAGGGTAAGAGAGACAGAGACAGAGAGAGACAGAGGGAGAGAGAGGCAAAATTATTATGAGAGAAGAGGTTTACCCAGTTTGGGAAAATATTTTATAAGGAAAGTCAGTGGGAAAATGAGGTACAGTATGCATAAATACCTTGCTAAAAGCCTTGCTGGAATACACAAATTAATGAATTGATAGGTAACCTTAAAAGTTCTGTTTTTGTAGTAACTAGATATTTACTACATCCTTCACATAAAAAAGATTATTTTATCATTTTAATACCTTAGGTTAATAACCCTCCAAATACTATATTGAAAAGGGTAATCCTTGTTCCATAACATAAAAATCCACCAGATCTACTTTGGGGAATTTCTCAATGTTTGGACTAGATGACATGAAGAGAATCTGTGAAAAATCATTCCCTGATTTCATATACTGTACTGATGCCAACTCCTTTTGCAAGTATGTAGTTTAAAAAATTAAAAATAGAAATTTTATCAAAACAGCTAAGAATACAAACTAGAATTCATAAAAGAAAATCAGAAAAATTTAAAGACACTGTCCAATGGGAAACTCTCTCTAAAATGTCTCTATTGTGTCTCAGTCATCAATAAACATTTATTAAGCACCTACCATGTACTAGGCATTGTGCTGAGCATCAGAGAGACAACTCATAGAAAAAAAGATAGTTCCTCCCCTCAAGAAACTCACAATCTAATATGGTGAGACACACAAAACGAGGTAGGAAAGCAGAAGGGGAAACCAGGGAGAATGTTGTTCGGTGTTGTTGAATCCAAGTACAGCAGAAGATTCAGAGTAGAGTGAGCAGAGGAAGTCCAGTTTCTGCCCTCTAAAAGGAAGGTGGTGGGAGGAATTTGGTACTGCACCCTCTAGTAAGAGTGGAGGAAAAAACCAGGTAGAGCAGTGGTTGTAGAGTGAGCTGAAAAGTCCAGCTTGCTCTGTGCTCTGGCCTTCTCTTCCAGAGCCAGGCTACCACCCCACAACGCTACCATACTTTCCTCATCAATAACATGGAGATAATAGTAGCACCTACTTCCCAGGTTTTGTGGGCTGCCTCTTCTCCACGACCGTAGCTTGAGTCTCTACCAGCTGTGTTCTCCCCATTGTCAGGTGTCTGTGACTAGCACCTCAGTTCTATTTAACCACTTAACATCAATTATCCTTTACAGAGGGATATTTAGTTCAAAGACATAGCAACAACAAAAGGATAGACATTTTTTCAAATACCTCAAGACCATAATCACTCCTATAATGCCTCTGGAGCAAGGCTCATTGTTTTGTTCCGTACTTATATAGAAAGCACTCTTCTCACCAAGTTCATGTCCAGGTGCAGCATTTTGACCAGGTGAGTCCTTCCACTGGCTAGGGCCCCACTCCAGATCACTCCATCCTCCTTGGGGACCTGATGTTGTGCCTGGATTCTAACTCTTGGATTGCTGAAGCTTGCTCTCCAGGTTTCTGAAATTCCCAGCTTTGGAGACTACTACTCTTTTCATCTGGAAAGGAAAAGAACAAAGTTCAAGTTCAAATAAACAATAAAATAAAATAAGTCTTTTCTCTGGGCCACAAGGCCTTAGAGGGGAAAAGGCCCTACGACCTCTATCCCCTTAGAGTGGGATCTCTCCCTAGATATTAGGGGGGAAGGAATCATTGAATGACATACAAAAAGAGGCAAAGAGAAAGGTAGAAGCTAAGGCTTGTTAAATGCCTCTGCAGACAATCCGGACTCTCTCATTACCCATGTGGTTAGCTGATCATAATCATTCTTCTTCTGGAGGTTAGTTCCTTAGCATCTTCTCCATAGAAAGGTTGTATCAACTGAGCAAACTAATGGGGTCTATGCCTGTGTCAGACCATTTCAACAAACAAAGGCTCTCAGCAGGCATTGAATATCTTTTGAGATATTGCTAGTATGACCGGAGGTAATTATGTCTCTATCACAATACTTGTGGCCAAACTGTGTCAGATTAGGGACTTATTCTCCCTGAAGACATTCTCCTTTGCTACTACTTCTACTAGCTTTTATAAAAATTTGCCAAGGAAATAGAAATCTTGCCATTCTCCATTTCCCAGAATTTCTCAGTTGATTTCCTCTCATAATAATTACTGATATTTATATTAATCCTGGGCCTTTCCCTCTTTCTGTTTCTGCCTGTCTCCATCCCGTCCTTTCCCCCCCACTGACTCTCACTGACTGTCTCTCCTTTCCCCTTCCTTCCTTTCCCCTCCTCTCTCCTCCCTTTCTCTCTTACATCACTGGCTCCCAACAGGTTTGACTATGATCCTTATACTTCTAACTCCCCAAACTACATATAAAGTCTTTTCAAAATTCAGTCACTATGATGAGACACAGAAATAGTACTTCCCTTAATATCTACTTAATTATACTTTAAAATTATAGTGTTTTGTAATTTATGAAATGCTTTCACATGGTTTATCTTGTTTGATCCATATTACAAACTTATGAGGCTGGGTAAGACGGAGTGAATTTTATTTCCATTTTTTGATGAAGAAATGGAAGCTCAGGGAGGCTAATTGACTTACATCACACATTAAGCATCAAAGACTAGATTAAAACCCAGGTGTCTAGACTCTTGGCTTTTTGTATTACTTCTATTTACTTTTTACCTTTTCCATATTTCTACTCTAAAAAGTACATTGACATTTCCCCCTTTAAGGCTAAGGAAAAGTGGGCATCCTAAATGCATGTTGCCACAAGTGTAAACTGGTCAAATCATTCTGGAAAGTGATTTGAAATTATGCTACAGAAGTGACCACAATGGCCATAACCTTTGACCTAGAGAACCCACTGCTTGGTATATACTACCAAGAGGTCAATGACAAAAAGACCCCATATAAAAAAAAATTTGTAGCAACACTTTTTATTGTAGCAAAGCTCTGGGAGAGAAAAACAAAGTAGCTACCCATCACTTTGGGGAATGGTTAAATAAGCTGTGGTAGATGTATGTAACAAAATATTACTAAATTATATGAAACAAAGAATTTTATGAATATAAAAAAAAATTAAAAGATACATGAACCAATGCAAAGTGAAGTAAGTAGAAGCAGGAAAACAATAGACACAGTAACTATAACAATATAAATGGAAGATCAATAACAATAAAATATTTAAACTAAAGACTTTGAAATTATAATGACCAAGATTATCCACCAAGAAGAGATAGGACAAGGTGACTCTCCCCCATTTTTTTCAGAGAAATTGGGAACTATAGATATGGAAAAATGAATATAATGTCATTTTTTAATGGTTAATTGTATGGTTAATTTTGCTAAACTATATTTTTTTCCTCTTCATTCTTTGTTAAAAGGCATAGCTCTTTAGAGAAGGGGAAAAGCTAGGGATGTACTGGGAAATGTAAAGCTATGTAAGTTATGTAGATATGAATATCAATAAAATTTTAGTTGATTATCTTTTTTTGTTTGTTTTAGTGGAGTCAATTACAATCATTTAATCACAGAGACATTGAGCCCTTACTTATCTTCTATTTTTCAGGTTCTCTACTAGGTTGCAAAGATCAAAAAAGTGAAGCAATCTCTCTCCTTGAGGAACTTTTATTCTAAGCGATGAAGACAGAATAACCATATATACATGAAAAACATACAGAGTAGATAGAAGGAAATCCTAGGTAGAGGTCTGAAAGGTGGGAGATATATTAGCAGCTGGGGAGGCCAGGAAAGGTTTTACATAAAAGGTATCTCTTGAGCAGAATCTTGAAGGAAAGGGGTTGTGACCGGAAAGAATTCATTCTGGGCTGGAAGACAGCCCTTACAAAAGGCAAGCATGTAAGGATGGAGTTTCATGTTTAAGGAACAGCAAGAAGGTCAGTTTGACTGGACCAGACAAATAGATATCCCTTTTTGCAGAGTCAGCTAGAAGAGTAAGCCTTCAGTTTGGCCTGCATTAAGATGGCTTTGATTGCATAACATTTTAATTTTTTTCCATGCTGACTAAACTTCTGTGAAGATGAACAACTAGTTATTTTCTAAAAGCTTCGAGATCAGGGGTTGGGAAGAAGGAACAGTGATATCTCCTGAGTGAAATGAGGAATATATGACTGTGCCCCTTCCATTAGGAAACCCAGGAAATTATTGAGAAGGACCTGTGACAAAGGGGAAAGTGATGTCCAGGGGCAATTGGTTTGGAGAACTACATGTAAGATTTAAGAGACATGATGGAATGCAGGGGTTCCTGAGTTAGGGTCACAAGGAATAAATTTTCTCTCCATTCTATGATGAGGAAACTAAGGCTCAATAATGCCAGGGAATATGAGGAGCTTGTTGAGAAGGTATGAGAATTTCTGGTAAAATTACTATATAACTAATTGAAATTGATTGGGCTCTTTATTTCATTTATTTTATGGGCAGATTGAAGGCACACTCAGGAATTTGTTTCCTTTCATATTGAATAAGGAGTATGGGGAATTTTTTCACATACATAGTAAACTCTGTAATTCAGTCTTCCTATTGAGTAAGTTGTATGGGAGGGTTTATTAAAAGCCAATGTGTAGGAGAATGGAAAAAGATTGAGAATCCCTGGAAGTGCACAGGATTAGAACTCAGGATATAGGAGCTCTGAGGAGTTTGGATTAGCGGGCTTTTCTAGTATTACAAAGATATTTCAGGGGACTAGCAACATTCTAAGGTCCCTTTCAGACATAGCCCTCCAAGAATATTTGCTGTTCTGGTTCCAGAACCCAAGCTTTACTCATCATGTAAACAGCACTGTTGGCAAAACTCTTCACACTTCTTGCTTTGAAGTCTTATTTAGACAACTCAAGCCAGTAGAGAGTCCTGCCATCTGAGTAAGATAGATGTGCTTTGTTTAAGCAAACTTCCCATTTCCTTCTATGAATGTTTAGCAAAAACAAACAGTCACAACCTTCACCTGAAAATTTTTTGTTGACTAAAAAAAGCATCATCACCAGTGCTTGCAAATAAGACAAAAAAAGAAGTGAAAGTGGAATAATTTGCATATTGCTAAAGTGGGGAAAATAATAAAGTATGAAGGCACCTTAAGCGCTCTTAAGCAAGCCCACTAAAAAGCAAGGAGATGGTTCCAGGCTATCTTTTTTTTTTAAAAAGCACTGGATGGTGTCCTAGGGTTGTGGACCTGAAAATTAATTGTTTAACAACGAGCTCTCTGAAGAAAAAAAAGTACCATTGCAGTTTCATCTGCATTATTTACATTTTCTCCTTTGTTTCCTTTAGTCCAGAAATCAACAATCAATTAAGCCCTGATTTGTAGTTTTTCTGATTCTCTCTGAGGTGGAAATACTCATACTAAACCTATACCATCAGCTCTCAACTGAACTCAAACAATTGAACATGCCTGTTAAAACTGACTCCAGTATGCCTCAGACAGGAAGAGACCTTAGAGCTTATCTAGTTCAACATCTCCATTTTATAACAGGAAATTGAAGCCCACTTTGTGAAGTGACTGGCCCAAGGTCATACGACTGCTAAGTAGAGGCAGAATCTAAACTCAAGTCTCAGTCTTCTTACAAGAAATCCAATTCTCTTTATCACCCCCCCCCCATTATACCATATTACCTTATAGCTCCTCATTTTTATTTCAAGCATGGATTATTGGCTGACATTTTTTTTAAAGTTTGGTATTTTCGACTCTATTAATGTCCAGATCTACAATTTTGAGATGAGATCTGTAATTTTATCCACTAATATCACCTTATTGTTAAAAATGATTAGGTTAAAAATGTTTTGTTTGAAACTTGTGATTTTGTTGGTGGGCAACTTTTTATATTGATGGTGATAAACTACTCATCTGTAACTGACAGCTTTAGAGGGTTTCTTGAGTAATTGAAGGATTAAGGGATTTATAAAGGGCCACACAATTAGAATGTAGTAGATGGCTAGACTTCAGCCCAGTGTATCCTGACAGCAAGGATGGCCTCTACTTATCACTATGCTGGGCTTCACTTTCTAAGACTGGAGTTAGTGCATAAAAATCAGGGTATGAACAAATGACAGTTCCTAAGATAGAGTCATAGCTCTAGAATTGGAAGAGACCTTGGAGACTATTTGGTTCAATCTACTTGTTTTACAGATGAGGAAACAAGTCAACAGAGGTTGAGACTTGCTTAAGGACATCTAGATAGCTCAGTGGAAAGAGTGATGAGCCTGGAGTTAGGAAGACCTGTGACCTCAGACACTAGCTGTGTGGCCCTGGGCAAGTCACTTAACATCTGTCTGCCTTAATCCACTGGAGAAGGAAATGGCAAATCACACCAGTATCTTTGCTAAGAAAACCTCATGGACATTATGGTCTACAGAGTCAGGAAGAGTTGGACATGATTATTACTACCTATTAAGATAGGTAGTAAGGATCAGACACAGGGTTTTTAACCAAAGCCTTCAGGCACCAGAAACAGTGTAAGAGGAATGGGAGTGTGTGAGGTGTTCAGGAGGACTTGGTGCCTCTAGCGTGAAGGCCTGCTGGGCACTTTTCAGGGCAGCTCATCTATTTTTGGTATCCACTTGTCACCCAACTCTCACCTGTGGCTCCAAGAAGCTGTAGCATGCAACCACACTCCAGTAAAACCCTCTAGTCAGACAGGCTAACCTCAGGGGAGGGTAATTGAGAGGCCTCAAACCCTTTGGTGAGTTAGGGGGCTGTTTCCCCCAAGGAGGCGAAGACCTCGCTCACACTCCTGGTGGAATGGGTGGATGGAAGAGAACAATTTTCTCCAAAGGCCATGAAAGCTCTGAAGCAGTCAGAGCTTGGTCAGACCTCAAAGGCGCCAAGATCAATCACTGTATTATGGCCCATCACCAGGTGTCCTGACTTTTGTCTTGCAGCTGGACTTCAATGACTGGAAGAGAAAGTGAAGCTTATGACCCCACAGCTCTGTCTCACTTAAATCCAATACACATACTAGTCAAGGTATCAATCTGTGATGTCACTGGTCCTCTTTATTTTTTTTTCAACAAATGCCTTATTAACTTCTGGTTTACATCATTCATTTCCGCCAGACTTTGAGTTACAATTTTCCCCCCATTTTTCCCCTACCCACCATCCCAGAATAGCAGTCCCACTAGATATCCCTTCATCCAATCTGCTCTCTCCCATATCTTCTCCCATACCCCCTTTCAACTTTTCCATTAGGGCAAGGTGAATCTCTGTGCCCCAATACCTGAACATCTTATCTCCCAATTACATGCAAAATAGTATTAATAATAGTATTTATATATATTTGAAACATTTAATTTTAAAATTTTGAATTTCAGATCCATTCCCTTCCTCCCTTGTCACCCATTCCCTCTGGGAAGATAAATAATTCAGTATGTGTTGTACATGTATAGCTATGCAAAACATTACCATAGTAGATATATTGTAAAAGGCTGCTTATATTTCCCTCCCACCCATCCCACCGCCCACCTGGTCCATTCCCTACTTTGATCCCATCCCTCTTCGATAGTGGGTACTTCCAACCTCCCCTCCCCCCAGAATGCCCTCCCCTCCATCATCCCCCCTCTCATCCCCCTTCCCAGCAGGGTGAGATATCCCATTTAGTATGTATGTCAATCTCTCCCTGAGCCAAAATCAGTGAGAATATGGTTTTGCCTTTTCGCCTTCCTGTTCTTCCCCTCCCCTGCAACCACTTCCCCTTGCTTCTTCTACATGAGATAGTTTACCCTACCATGTCTCTCCCCATCTCCTCTTGCCACTTTCCTCTCTCACCTCATAACTTCACCCCTTAGGTATCCCTTCCCACCAAATTCAACCTATGCCCTCTATCCATGTATAACTGTAAACATATATACACACATTCACATGTGTATTCATATGTCCATATACCCTTCTTCAATTATTTCCATACTGAGAAAGGTTTCATCAGTCATCGCTATTGTTTTTCCATGTAGGAATGTAAATAGTTCAACTTTGATAAGTTCCTTTTGATTTCTTTTCCCTGATTACCTTCTCAAGCACCTCTTCCTTCTTGTGTCTGAATGTCAGATTTTCTATTCAACTCTGGTTTTTCTTCAAGAATGCTTGAAAGTCCTCTATTCCATTGAATGACCATATTTTCCCCTGAAACAAGATACTCAGTTTTTCTGAGTATGTGACCCTTGGCTTCAATCCCAACTCTTTTGCCCTCTGGAATATCATATTCCATGCCCTTCTATCCCTCAGTGTAGAAGCTGCCAGGTCCTGTGCCATTCTGATTGTGTTTCCACAATATTGAAATTGTTTCTTCCTGGCTGCTTGTAGTATTTTCTCCTTGATCTGGGGATTATGGAACCTGGCTATAATATTCCTGGGAGTTTTCTTTTTGGGATCTTTTTCAGGAGGTGATCTGTGGATTCTTTCAACCTCTATTTTGCCCTCTGGGTCTAAAACATCAGGGCAATTTTCCTTGAGAATTTCTTGAAGGATGATTATTTCTAGGTTCTTTCTTTGATCATGGCTTTCAGGTAGTCCAAGAATTTTTAAATTATCTCTCCTGAATCTGTTTTCCAGGTCAATGGTTTTTCCCATGAGATATTTCACATTGCCTTCTATTCTTTCATTTGTTTGGATCTGTTTAACAGCATCTTCATTTCTCATAGTCATTAGCTTCCATTTGCTCCAGTCTAACTCTGAAGGAATGAATCTCCTCAGTGAGCTTTTGAGATTCTTTTTCCATCTGGCAAATTTGGCTTTTTAAGGCATTCTTCGCCTCATTGCCCTTTTGGGCCTCCTTTGCCATTTGAGTTAGTCTATTTTTTAGGGTGTTATTTTCCTCGGTCAGGCTGTTGACTCTCATTTCATACTTTTCCTGCATCCTTCTCATTTCTCTTCCCAATTTTTCCTCCACTTCTCTTATCTGCTTCTTAAGGTCCTCTATGGCCTGTAACCCATTCATATTTTCCTTTGGGGCTTTTGGAGCAGGATTTCTCACCTCACAGTCCTCCTCCTGTTCCATGCTTCAATCCTCTTTGCTCCCCAAATAGGAGTCTAATGTTGCCTTTTTCTGTTTATTTTGTTTCCTTTGCCTAGGCATGTTGCCACTTAATTACTTGACTTTTTGGGCTTGTTGCCACAGTGGGACTCTGCCACCAGACAGGGGAGCTTTCGTCCCAAACATTGGGGTCTTCACAACTTCTGGAGTTGGGTGGCCTCTGTAAAGCCTCTACTCCCTCTGGCAAGTTGGATACACATGCCAGACCTTCCCCACAGATCACAATCCAGATCCAAGTAGGTTAAAGCAAGAGCGATTAAACCCCAAGACTGATGACTGGATTTCCCTACAGTTTGCAGGCCAGGAGCTGAAGCTGCCACTGAAGCTGCAAAATGGCGAGTGTGCTGCATCTCCTCAGTGGCTTCTAGCCCCCAGGGGAAGAAGCCGACACATTCCCCAAATACTGGTCCCAAGGTCCATAGGGCACTAACCTCTCACTTTGTCCTAGGCATGTCTGTGTTGATAATTCTGGAATTGCCACAGATGCTGGTGTTCTGGGGTCCCTCCAGCTGGCTGCTGGCCTGGCCACCCTGGGGCTAAAACCGGGGCTCATGTGGACCTGGGCTCGGCTCCCCAGAGCGCTGTGCTGGCCACTCCCTGCAGAGCTGCTGGGCTGTCCTCAGAGGGAGGTTAGCTTCTCTGTGTCATTCTGTGGGTGCTGGGGCTCCAGAAGTTGTTCAGAGTCCCCTTTTACATGGTTTGGAAGTGGTGTGGGGGGAGAGTACCTTGGAAGTGCTGTTTCTACTCTGCCATCTTGGCTCCGCCCCCCACTGGTAGTCTTTAAAACAAAGGACAACAACAAAAACAATTCAATTTACCTTAGAATTCAAGTTATCAAGAGTGAGGGATGCTAAATACACAGAACCCAACCTACCCAAAGTAGTGAGGGTAAAGAACTGAACTTCCCTCTCTCTGTCCTCAGTTTACTCATCTGCAAAACATGGGCAAACTATATATTCAATACTGGATTACCCCTTGCTTGCTTCCCCATCCTTGACTTCTTACTTCTTCAGTTCACTTGTCCCTAGCATGGTAAAACTAAACTTTGCCTTATGACATGTATGAGGTAATTGGCTCCTCTTGGCAACTTTTTTATGAGTTTTGACAATCATTTTAGATAGACTTTGTGGGGAGAGATCCTACCTCTTGAGCATCTAGTATCTAGTTTGAATGTGAAAAGTCAGATCTCTCTCTCCTTTACTCCACTCCCCAGGAGTGAGGATTGAAGTTTTGGGACAGCGGATTAGGGGTGGGGTGAGAATGCTAAAAATTCCATGAAACTTCCACTGATCCCATTCCTCTTCCTCTTTCTCCTTCTCTTCCCCTCGAGCTGTCCCCCTCCCCCCACTCTGTTTCCCCCCCTCCCCTACATAGAGGTAAATGACCTCTTCTTAGATTTCTCACTTTCTGGCTCTCTCTCTTGCCAGAGCTCTCTCATTAATTAATCAATTGACAAGCATTTATTAAGCCTAATGATATACCAGGCTTTATGTTAAGCATGACTCAGTCTTTGTCTTACCTCTCTAGTCTTCTAATATCTCTAAATCTCTACAATCCAGTGAACCTGGTTTCCCTGATAGTTCCTACAAAAAAGATACTCTATCACCTTACCGGAGCATTTTCACTTGTTGTCCCCCCATACCTAGAAGTCTCTCCTTTCTCCTTCCTTTCTGTCCCCTGACTTCTCTGGTTTCCTTCTAGTCAGCCAAAATCCAATCTGCAAGAAGCCTTTCCCATCCCTTTAATGCTAATGCTTTTCTTCTGAGATCATCTCCAATTTAAGATATGTGTATCTGTATACACACATATTTCTATTATATATATTTATTTATATGCATATATGGACATATTTAAATACTATATATGTACACACACTATATACACCATATATTATTTGCATAAGTACATACACACACATATATATGAGTTATATAATTTGCACACGATTGTTTTAATATTGTCTTCACCACTAGATTGTAAATTCCCTGTAAATTGTCTTTTTGCCCTTCTTTGTATCCCTAGCAATTAACACAGTACCTGGTACATAGTAAGAGTCTAATAAGTGCTTTGCTGACTTCCTCAAAGAGTTTACATTCTAATCACCTTCTCCCTTGTATCATGGGGTTTTGTTTTGTCTTCTGTTTAAAACGTCTTGGTGATGGGATTATAAACTTCATTAGAGCATAATCGGTGCCGTCCCTATCTTTACACCTCACTTGGAGCCCAGGACAGAACGTTGTATGTACAGAGTATTTAGCAGATAGATGTTTTTTTGCAGTGGATCGCATTGAAACTCAAGATCATTAGTAAGATCACTGCACGTTCCAGGTTTTGCAAACAGACAATATTCTACGACGTAGTTCTGTGTTTAATCTGTAAGTTGAAGCTCTTGATTTCCAAGGGCAAGCTGAACGCTGCAATTCAACTTTCGAATTTCTCCAGTGCAGTCTGTAAAATACTTCTACACAGCCAAGGGTAAAAATCAAATCAGCTCCTTCCCTCCAGGCTTGTGTGAGTCCTGCAGGGAGCCAGAGTGGTCAGAGGGTGGAGCGAGAGCTAAAGACTTTGCACAGAGCGCCCATGTCAATGTATCCCCGGGAAGGGAAAGCCAGGAAAGCACCAGGGAGGGAGGAGAGAGTCAGATGGAGCCCGCCTGGAGCTCCAGCTCTGCTGCAGGGCGGGAGCAGGAGGAGGAGGAGGAGAAGGAGGAGGAAGAGAAGGAGGAGGCGGTGTTTCCGGGAGCTGCGCAGGCGTTGCTCGCACCTTGTTGATTAGTCAGTGCTGGGAGCGCTGCTATGGCGTTTCTCAGACCAGCGGCTCCTCCTCACACACTAGAAGCAGAGGGAAGGAGGAGAAAGAGGAGGAGGAGGAGAGCAGCGGGCAGCCGCCGCAGCTGCAATCGGGGGGCTGGAGGAGGAGGAGCAGGAATAGCAGCAGCAACAGCAAAACTATCACCACCGTCAGCCCCAGCAGCAGCAGCAGCAGCAGCAGGCTCTGCCGCCACGGCTTCTCCTTAGTCCTTTTCTGTAAGGGAACCCGGGGCGTCTCAGCCATGTCCCGCAGCTGCAGCTGCAGCAGCAGCAGAAGCAGCCGCAGCAGCAACAGCAGCAGCAGCAGCAGCGGCTGAGCTAGGAGCAAAGCTCTTCCCCCCCCTTTCCCCCCAGCCCCAGCCTTGCTGTACCCAGCAATCTGGGAGACCTGTCTGTCCTCCCGCTTCAGCCCCTCACCGCACACCAGCCCCAGGAGCCCGAGGAGGCAGAGGTGGTGGTAGTGGACTGGAAAGGGAGGGGGGTGTGTGTGAAGGAGGAGGCAAGGAAGATGGACCCAGTCCCCTCGCAGAGCTACAGTCTGAAGGATGTGAAGTGGAGTTCGGGGGCCGTTCCGCTGGACTTGTTGGTCAGCACTTATCGGCTGCCCCAGATCGCCCGACTGGACAGCGGTGAGTGAAGCCCCGGGGCCGGATCGTGGCTGTCCCCGGCCCAGTCCCCGCTGCTGGCCCCCAGCACTCCCTCCCCAGCTGCAGTGAATTGGGGGGCGGGAGGCAGAGTGGGGAGTTGTTGCAAACCGCAGTCTACGTGTGTGTACGTATCTGTGTGTGTCTGTGTTTGTGTATGTGTGTGTCTGTGTCTGTGTAGCCAAGGGTGGGACGGACTGGCCGGAGAGCAAAAGGGCGTCCAGACAGACCGCACTGTAGTTGAGAGGAGAGAGACTCTAGCTAGTGCCCTGAACTTGGAGCCGACTGTGGAAATCAAGTCGTTTTCAGGGACGCTTTAAAAAGGGGACCCCTCCCCCAAACCAAAACCAAACCAGTTCATCCTTAGAGGGCAGATGGACATCTTGAAAGCAAATTGGCCTTCCGGATCTGTCTGCCCCAGTTACTGAAGTTGGGAAAACCCAGAGAGGTGCGTATCTCAAGCAACTTTCTAAAAGAAGTAATTTGCCAATTGCAGGGAAGCTTCCAGCCCTGCGTGACATCTTTATTTGGGGTCAGCTTTTGGCAGGACTCAGCAGCAGCAGGTTTAGGTGGAAAGTCTTCTGAGTAACCAATGAGATTAATCGAGTAACTGGCATCCCTTTTGAAACATTTTATTGCTATATGTCTGCATTCTTTACCTGAATTGAAAGTATTTTGGGACTGAGTAGAAAACATTGAATACAGTTAATTATTAGCTCTGATCATTTCCAGAATTGGGGAGAAAAATAAAAGTTAAATCTTAAACCACAAAAATATATATGTGGAACTTGAACTCCCAACTGTAACTCCAGGTCCTTCTTTAAAACAAGCCTTAATAACATCTGCAAACAAGTAACAATTCACACCTTCCAGTAATGTTTTTCCTTTTAAGAGTTGGAGTAAATTAGAAGGTGTAAATTCAAACAAGCGTTTTGGTCCCTGTGTGTGATGTGTTTTCAGAGAAGCTGGACTGAATCTGAGAGGTTTATGCCATTGTAGACTGCAGAACCTGGCTGCTGTTGTTCTAAGGCTACCTGAGACACCTGGGGTCCAGGCAGCCGGGTAATATTCTGGTCACTACATCCAGGCCACGTCAAAAGGAAAACCAAACAAAGCTATTTCATTTCAAGTCAGAGGGGCTTGGGTTGCTCCTCTTTGTTTTCAGAAGCAATAGGCATACAAAACTGTGTAACATGAGATTTATAAATCGCCAAAGGAATTTTTACTCTCATTGTTCTTATCTCTGCCTCAGAACTTGAGGTCAGGATGTGGGGGCACAATTTAAAAAGCAGGAAAGTTTCTAGGAGCTGGGGAAAATACAGGATTCTTATTTGAGGACCATAAGACTTGAAAGGCTGTGTAAATAATGTTGGATTTTTTTTTTCTTAACAGTTCTTGGCTTAATGGGAAGAAGTGTAGTTACAGACATGAGTGCAAGCACTACAGGTGCTTTAGTGAGACATTTCTCTCCAGAGTTGGTGGGAAAAGACTAGAGCATAAATATACTGCAGGAATGAATCAAATTTGATTCTCCCTTAGTATACCAAAATATGGTGTTTTGCAACCCACCTGGCCCCATTTCTTGCTGTTCCAGGGTTTTTATGAACTGATTTCTCTTTAAAAGGCAAAGGGCATTGAATTAGCTGAGCAAAGTTCCCACAAAGATTTCAAGGTGGAATTAAATAAATTTACAATGAGAAAAATCTGTCTATTATGTGCCTTATGTACCACTTTTCTTTCCTTACCTGCCATTGTAGCTCAGAATCAGAAATTCACTACTTTATCCTTTGTTTTGCAGGAGTAATGGGTAGAATTTTTTTAGTTATGGATTTTTTTAAAGCATTTTTTTTCTTTGAAATCACCCATTATTTTTCACTTGCACACTGTGGTCTTTGGAGGGCAGTATTTGTGGATATCTGCATTAAATTATACTTCTTGAAGCATCTGAAACTACTCCTGTCATGGCACTTAGGAAGATGCAAAGTTTGTTTATTCGTGGAATTGTTCCTTGGTTACAGTGGTAGCACTGAATCATTTACTAATTAGGTTTCTCAATTTACTACCTCCCTTCTCCACCCAAACTTTCTTGCCCCCGAGCTTTACTGTGTGTGTAGTTGGTATATTTCCCTCCATAAAGTTTGGGTCACTGTGATACTTTAACAAATTTTGGGTAGAACTTTAGATGACTCAGTCAGTCTCAGTTCCAGCACTAGCCCTGTTAGTCAGCAAGCATTTATTATGCACCTACAATGTTGCAGACCTGGAGAGGGAAATGGCAAACCACTCTGCCAAGAAAATCCCAAAGGGACTTATGAAGAGTTGGACAGTACTACAAAGCAACCGAACATGTTCCAGACACTGTGTTAGGCACTGAAATAAAGTTTTAGGCATCAGTCACAGAAGTGTGGAGCCTTTCTCTATTCATCAACTTAAGCAAACCTTTATTAAGCTCCTCTAGTGTTCTGAACAGGCACTGAGGGAGATGCAGAATTGGATAAGACATGATCATTGCCCTCATGGGCAACATAGTCTAGGGGATCAAACACCTTGTAGATGGCTATAATAATAGCACAGTCCCTATCCATCAGTATGCAGATTTAATGAAACTGCACATTCCTGTGCATGTGTTTAATAATTTCTAGCTTGTGCATGTGTATCATATCTCTCCTCATCAGTTGTAGTTAACTTTCCTAATCATGTTTTTGTTTTGTTTTGGTTTTTTTAAAGGAGAAGAGGTTGAGAAATGTGCCCTTGTTTGGCTCATCACTACTGGTCTTACCTTGCTAGTGGCAAGGACCTAAACTATAAGTAATACTTGAAGAGAGTTGGATACCATAACCACTTCTGATTTTGGGCAAAAGGCATGTTACTCTCCACCTACTGTTCTAAATGGCAACATCATATCTGTACAACCTAGCTCATGATTCTTGGAATCAGGAGAGTCTAATTTTTGGAAAAAAACACATGGATACAATGAAATGCTTGCCTCATAACTTCTTAGACCACTGTTTGTCTTCAAAAATTGTCAGGAGTGTGGGGGGCAGGGTGGGAGAGCTTGAGCAAGTTGCAGAAAGGATGAGCTGGCATTTTCTTGCTAGCATTTCTATAGTGTGTCTACTGCATGGGTACTACTTTTGAAGTTGTGGGCATGTCTAGAGAAGAAAATTATGAAGGTATATGAAACGTCCACTCATATTGCTTTGCCATTTTTTTAAAACAAGGAGAAGAGTTCAAATGTCTATTGTTCAAACTTTGCTAGGTGGTTGGACGGACAACCTTTTCAACTGATCCATCAGTACCTAAATCTTGGACAGATAATGTGGATAGGTGGTAAGCTGGACTCAAAATGAAATAGGAGAATGGGCTGACTTGCTGGCAGAAATATTCATGGTACTTATTTTAATGAGCCTGAACTTCTTCCTGAAATAAAGGCCCACCTCTTTGACCTTCTTAACATTCTTCCAAGCATACTATATAGCTGTGAACCATAGAATATTCTGATTTCTGAGGAAGCAAAATTACAAGTTACCCAAAAGGCAGTCCTGTAGGAGAAGCAGCCTGATGGATTTTGTCAGGGAGATACATGACCCGAAAAGGAGGAGGGCTGATCAGATGGTGAAGGTGAGTAGTAACCAAAGGAAGGTCCACATGTGATAGCCCTGCAATGTCAAGGGACCTAGAGCAATGGTTCCTAACATGGAATTTGTGAACTTGATTTAATTTTTTTGATAGTTGTTTTTTAATATAATTGGTTTGAAAATTTGAAATCCCATTTTTTTTCATTTTATTTTATGCATTTAAAAACTTTATTCTGGGGAGTCCATAGAGACAAGGGAACAGTTCCAGGTACTGTGCTAAGCACTTTTACAAATATCATTTCATTGATCCTCACAATAAGTCTTCAAGTTAAGTGCTATTATTTAGATTTTACCATTAAAGTAACTGAGGCATATAGAAATTAAGTCACTTACCCAGGGTCACACAGCTATTAAGTACCTGAGGCTAGATTGCATGTGGATTTATTTCAGGCCCTCTATTCTTTCTAAATTCTTTTATTTGATTATATTTACTCCTGTGGCTTTAGTTATTCTTTCTCTATTTAGAGGTTTCTCCACCTACTTCTCTCTTATTGTTAAGTTGTTTCAGTCATGTCTGACTCTGTGATCCCATTTGGGATTTTCTTGGCAAAGATATTGGGGTAGTTTGCCATTTCCTTCCTCAGCTCATTTTACAGATGAGAAAACTGAGGCAAACAGGACTGAGCTACGTACTCAGCATCACACAGCTACTAAGTGTGTCTGAGGCCAGATTTGAGCTCATGAAGATGAGTCTTCATTTCTTTTCAATTTACCAAGATATCTTTAGAGCTGTCTTTGCACTTATAATTGCTTGTTTGATATAGCCCCTTGAAAACTGTATTAGCACCTTAGAATTAACACTTCCGACACACAAATTTCAAACAGTGTGAAAGGGGGCTCCGAACAACTTCTGGAGCCACAGCACCCACAGAACAGCACAGAGAAGCTAACCTCCTCCTGAGGACAGCCCAGCAGCCCTGCAGGGAGCGGCCAGTGCAGCGCTCTGAGAGCAGGCAGCACAACGAGCTGGGAACCAACAGCACAGCCCGCAGAGCTGAGCCCAGGTCCTCTGTTTTAGCCCCCGGGCAGCCGGGCCTTCAGCCAGCTGGAGGAACCCCAGAACACCAGCAATTGTGGCGATTCCAGAATTATCAGCACAGATATGCCTAGGACAAAGTGAGAGGTTAGTGCCCTATGGACTTTGGGACCAGTACTTGGGGAACGCATGGCTTCCTCCCCTGGGGGCAAAAAGCTGCTGAAGAAACAGCTGCACAGAAGCCATTTTGCAGCATCAGTAGTGGCTGTAGCTCCTGGTCTTCGAACTGTAGGGAGATCCAGCAATCAGTCTGGGGGTTAATCGCTCTTACTTTAAACTGCCTGGATCTGGATTGTGGTCTGGGGGGGAAGTTTGGGGTGGGTATCCAACTTGCCAGAGTGGGTGGAGGCTTTATAGAGGCCACCCAACTGGCAGAAGTTGTGAAGACCCCACGTTTGGGCGGAAGTTCCCCTGTCTGGTGGCAGAGTCCAACTGTGGCAACAAGCCCCAAAATCAAGTAATTAAGTAGCAATATGCCTAGGCAAACGAAACAAAATAAACAGAAAAGTTCAACATTGGACTCCTATTTTAGGGGCAAAGATGCTCAAAGCATGGAGGAGGACTGTGAGGTCAGAACTCCTGCACCAAAAGCCCCAAATGAAAATACAAGCTGGCTACAGGCCATAGAGGACCTTAAGAAACAGATAAGAGAAGTGGGGGAAAATTTGGGAAGAGAAATGAAAAAGATGCAAGAAAAGTATGAAATGACAGTCAACAGCCTGACTGAGGAAAATAACACCTTAAAAAATAGACTAACTCAAATGGCAAAAGAGGCTCAGAAAGGCAATGAGGAGAAGAATGCCTTAAAAAGTCGAATTTGCCAGATGGAAAAAGAATCTCAAAAGCTCACTGAGGAGATTCATTCCTTCAGAGTTAGACTGGAGCAAATGGAAGCTAGTGACTTTATGAGAAATCAAGATACTATTAAACAGATCCAAACAAATGAAAGAATAGAAGGCAATGTGAAATATCTCATGGGAAAAACCACTGACCTGGAAAATAGATCCAGGAGAGATAATTTAAAAATTCTTGGACTACCTGAAAGCCATGATCAAAGAAAGAACCTAGAAATCATCCTTCAAGAAATTCTCAAGGAAAATTGCCCTGATGTTTTAGACCCAGAGGGCAAAATAGAGGTTGAAAGAATCCACAGATCACCTCCTGAAAAAGATCCCAAAAAGAAAACTCCCAGGAATATTATAGCCAGGTTCCAGAATCCCCAGATCAAGGAGAAAATACTACAAGCAGCCAGGAAGAAACAATTTCAATATTGTGGAAACACAATCAGAATAGCACAGGACCTGGCAGCTTCTACACTGAGGGATAGAAGGCATGGAATATGATATTCCAGAGGGCAAAAGAGCTGGGAATGAACCCAAGGGTCACCTACCCAGCAAAACTGAGTATCTTGTTTCAGGGGAAAATATGGTCATTCAGTGGAATAGAGGACTTTCAAGCATTCTTGATGAAAAAACCAGAGTTGAATAGAAAATTTGACATTCAGACACAAGAAGCAAGAGATGCTTGAGAAGGTAATCAAGGAAAAGAAATCAAAAGGAACTTATCAAAGTTGGACTATTTATAGTCCTACATGGAAAAACAATAACTGTGTTTGATGAAACCTTTCTCATTATGAAAATAATTGAAGAAGGGTACATGGCATATGTTCACAGGTATACATGGATAGAGGGCACAGGTTGAATTTGATGGGAAGGGATGATTATTATTTTTTTTTTTGGAGGGCAATTGGGGTTGGGTGACTTGCCTGGGGTCGAAAGGCTGGGTTTTTGTTTGTGTGTTAGGTGTCTGGGGCCGGATCAGAACTCAGGTCCTTCTGGCTCCGGGGCTGGCTCTCTGCTCACTGCGCTACCTAGCTGCCCCAAGGAAGGGATGATTCTTACGGGCTGAAGTCAAGAGGTGAGAGAGGAAAGTGGCAAGAGGAGATGGAGAGAGACAGGGTAGGGTAAACTATCTCATGTAGAAGAGGCAAGGGGAAGGAGTTGCAGGGGAGGGGAAGAACAGGAAGGCAAAAAGGCAAAAGCATATTCTCATTGAAGTTGGCTCAAGGAGAGAATCACATACATACTAAATGGAATATCTTACCCTCACTCACTCTCCTGAGTAGGGGAAAGGGGGATGAGAGGGGGATGATGGAGGGGAGGGCATTCTGGGGGGAGGGGAGGTTGGAAGTACCCACTATCAAAGAGGGACAGGATCAAAGTAGGGAATGGACCAGGTGGGAGGTGAGACGGGTGGGAGGGAAATATAAGCAGTCTTTTACAATATATCTACTATGGTAATGTTTTGCATAGATATACATGTACAACACATACTGAATTGCTTATCTTCTCAGAGGGAGTGGGAGACAAGGGAGGAAGGGAATGGATCTGAAAATCGAAGTTTTAAAATTAAATGTTTCATAAGATGTCCAGGCAGTGGGGCTCAGAGATTCACCTTGCCCTAATGGCAAAATCGAAGGGGGTATGGGAGAAGATATGGGAGAGAGCAGATTGGATGAGGGGATATCTAGTGGGACTGCTATTCTGGGGTGGTGGGTAGGGAAAAAATGGGGGAAAAATGTAACTCATAATCTGGTGGAAATGAATGATGTAAACCAGAAGTTAATAAAGCATTTATTTAATTAAAAAAAATAAAAAAATATTTAAAAAAAGAATTAACACTTCCAATACTGAACTCACCATCTTTCTCTTAAAATTTACTCTTCTCTGGGCGGCTAGGTGGCGCAGTGAATAGAGCACCAGCCCTGGAGTCAGGAGGACCTGGGCTCAGATCTGGCCTCAGACACTTAACACGAAAACTAGCCATGTGACCTTGGGCAAGTTACTTAACCCCAATTGCCCTCAAAAAAAAAAATTTACTCTTCTTCCAAATGATTCTCTAACTTCTTACTTTATGTTAATGACTCTCCCATTCTGTCATTTATACAGGCCTAGCACTTGGGAGTCATTTTTTTCCCTCTGTCTATAACTCTATACTTTTTGGTCACTTGCAAAATCCTTCTTCAGCCTCCATCTAGGCCCCCTTTTCTTTCTTTTTTTTTCTGGGTGCTCTTGTCAGACTATCATGTTTTGTTAACCTAGTCTCTTTTAACAGATATTTAACTGGTCACCTTGGCTTCTAGTCCATCATCACTCTAACCCAGCCTATTCATTGTTATAACACTCCTTAAAACCTTTTCAGTACCTCCCTATGGCCTACTGAATAATATAGAAATTTCTGATTGGACATATAAGGCCTTTCATAATTAACCTTTAGCCTGGCCCTTCAGCTTTATTTTATTAGACATTATCTGCCACACAATTCCACAGCATTTCTGTTGGAAAGAGCCAAAGGAGCTGGTTGTTCAGGGTAGTCTGTCATCTGGACAAGGAATACCTGCAAAATCCTGACCAAGTAGTCATTTAACCTTTCCCTGAAGACCCCCAGTAAGAAGAGCACACTTATGGGGAGTTAACTTACTTTACTTCTTGGCCACACAATTAGGAAGGTTTTCCTTAGCATCAACCCCATTGCGTCTGGTTCTGCCCTCTGAGGGCAGGTAAAACCAATCCGATCCCACTTCCACTTTTACCCAATCTACATTGCAACCAAACTGGATTGCTCTTCTTTCTCTGCTTTGCTGATACCATCTCCCATACTTAGAACTGAGTTATCACCATATCCCCATATCCCTTCCTTGTGTTACTTCCTCATGAAACTTTCTATGAAGTAAGTGTTCTCACTCCTCAGATTTTGGGACAGCATTTTTTTGATCCTTCCTTTGTACTTCTATCTTGCTCTGTGTATCACAGTTATCGACTTGTTTCCCATCTACCCCATTAAATTATAGTTTTCCTGAGAGTAGCCCAAGCTATATCTATCAGTGCATTCTCAGGGTCCAAAACCATAGACATTGCATATGATTAAAAAGCAATAAATATTTGTTTAATTGGAAATAGTGACTATATTTGGAATCGCAGTTCTGGTATTCTACCTCTGTGACTATGAGCAAGGTCACTTCACTCCTTTTTGATTCAATTTACTGAATTGTAAACTAAGGAAGGTGTATCAAAGGATTTCTAATATCCCACAATCTTATCGAATAATTCTGTGTTATAATGAAAGCCACAGATAAAGGTGCAGGACCAGAAGAGGAAAGGGTAGTTTAAGTTTAACACCTCCCCCCATTCCCTATTTTATATATGTCTACCTAAAAATTGAGTGGGTAGGGTCAGCTAGATGGCATAGTGAATAGATCACCCCGCCCTGGAGTCAGGAGTAACCGAGTTCAAATCCAGCCTCAGTCACATAATACTTACTGGCTGTATGACCTTGGGCAAGTCACTTAACCCCAGTTGCCCTGCCTTTCCCTTCCAAAAAGACAAAAAAAAATGAGTAGGTAAGGAATTTGCAGTTTTAATTTTTGGTGGGTACCCCCCTCCACTCCCATCACTTTTCATGAAAGGCTCTTTTTTGAGCAGGGGGAGCCATGCATAAAGCTTGGTTTAAAGCAGAAGTGTCAAATACATGGCCCTGCCTAGAGTATGCCTAAGCATAGACAGTTTTCATTTTACATAAGTTTGGATTATGCATATTTGACATTGCCTAATTCTGAAAGAAATCCTCATTCCAAAAACACACCTATGTGTGCTCTCTCTCTCTCTGCTCAACTCCTCAGCTCTGTGTCCATGGCTTCCCACATGCACCCCACCAAAAAAAAAAAAAAAGATTCTTTTTGAACCTTTAAGTTTAGGCAATATTAAAAAAAGAAAACCTCCAAGTAAAAGTAGGATACTGGGTTGCTCACTGCTGCTGCTGGCTTTGGGGGCTGAGACCATTGCATAGCTCCAACCACTAGTGGGTTGGGTTCCCTGTCTGCCCACCTGCACATATCACCTCTCCTATCTCAGCCCTGGCACATAGCCTGTCCTCTCCACTTTAGGCCCTAGTGTGACTGGCCTGGTCCCCGGGTATTCCAACTCCTGTTCTCCCTTCCCTGTCCTGGCCCCCACTTGTCCTTGATCCTGTATATCCCTGCTTCTCTCCATTCCCCCCATCCATGGGCTAATTCTCATGAAGTAAAAATTGCTGAGTTCATTTAACATAAAGTAAGAACTGTCTGTAATTCATGAATCAGATTATTTAACAAAATATCCAGCAGAGAAATAAATAATGAAATAAATAAAAAATACCATAAGACATAGATAGCATTACATTTTTCTAAAAACAGTCACTCTTTTGTTTTTTTTACCTGTCACTTTTTTTAAACTGTCACTTAAAAAAAAACTCACTTTAAAAAAAAGTGTCACTTTATTTTAAATGGTAGCATTACATTTTAAAACTAAGTCAGTATGCAGCCTGCAAGGATCCATATGTGTGGATTAGTGGTCTCTTCTCTATTTGAGTTTAACATTACTTGTCTAGAGCAGCTGATAAAAAGGTGAATGACACCATTTGTTCTAAGTAGAAGCAAGAACGTATATTGGTAACAATAGCAGCTATCCGGATCCATAGGGGAGATCTATTCTTTGGTTAAAGCTATAAGAACATCAGTAATATTCTTCTACCCCCCACCCCATTCCTCTTGATAGTTACCTTCCAGTAGCTGAAGGGGAAGGAAAGAGTTCTCTAGTTTGTTTCAGTAATTCCTCTCTTTCAAATTGTTTTGATTAAAGTTTTGAAAGGCAACCTTTCCTAAATGATCTGGCCTCAGAATACTTTGGGACTTCAGATGTAGTAATGGAACCCAGAGGCACTGCTAGTCTGAGGGTACAGAATATCCTTGAACTGTTCAAAGGGGACTGGACTGCCATGGGAAATAATAAGTTCCCTCTCTGAAGCATGGTGTCCAAAAGGAGGAAGGTGATGATCCTGCTGAATTTTGTCCTCATCAGACTCCATCTGTGGAAACTTATTACTTCTGGGTGTCATGTTTCCAGAAGGACATGACTGAGTAGGAAGTTATCCAAAGAAAGGCAAAACTATGCCACTTGAGTTATCAGCTAAGGATGGTTCACCTGGAAAAGAGAAGACTGAGAGGGTGGCACTTGATAATGGCCTTCAGATACTGGAAGTTCTATCTTATGGAATTGGGTTGTTCTAACAGCAGTTGGTACAACTAGCCAGTAGCAAGATTTTGAGGGAAAACTTCCCCTATGAGCTATCCCAAAATGGAATGGTTTGCTAGATTAAATAGTGGATTTCTTCTAGAAGAGGTCTTCAAGCACAGGCTGGATGACAATTTTTTTTCTTTTTTTAAAATTTAGGTGTTGTAAACTATTCTTATCCCTATTTTGTATTTCTCTCTAAATAGAGACGGTTGCTATGGCCACATGCAAATTAACTTACTTTATTTTCTCCTCTCTAAACTATTTATATGACATTGTCAGATTAATCTTTCTAAAGCATGTTTACCCAACCCTGCTCAAAAGCCCTTAGTGGCTCCCTATGCACAACCAGTTGAATCTAAACTACCTCTAGTGGCATTCAAACTCTCCTCAATCTGGCTCCAAATGACTCCTCTGTACATGCTCTTTGTTCTAGGAAGATTGGATACTACCTTTTCCCTGAATAGGCCCTGTGTGTTTCTTGTTTAAGTCATCATTATTATTAGTTTATATTTATGTAGCATTTCTATAAATTATCACATTTGCTTTTCGCAACAACCCCGTGAAAGAAATGGTGCTGGGGTATTAAAAATAAAGTGAATGTGTATTTAGCACTTCCAGGTTTGCTGAGTGCTCTACATGGATCATCTTATTTGATCTATTTTTACCATTAATCCAGATGTGGCTGACTCATATATAAAGCAAAAAGCTAGCTATGTGTTTGACTGCAGATCATTTATTTGCCCATTGTCTTTCACTTTGAGAACAAAAATTTTACTTAGAAGCAAAGCAAGCTTAATGTCTCCTCCTTTCATTAGTTCCAGAGGTAAGGACTTGTTTGTGAAAAAGTCTAACTGCTTATATTATTCAGTGACCCATCTTTCTAGGCTGTCTCAACCCTGCCTTGAAACCATACTGTCTGTTTTATTCCCAGACAATAAGTTTCCTTTATGCCAATGAATGAATGTTCCATAGTGGTGAATGAAGAAATCAGAACTCCTAAGTCTCTTCCCAGCTCTTCTGCTGACTCACTCCCTACAATTATGGGCATTCTGATTCTGTTAATTTCCAGTTCAGGAGAAGAATTTAAATGCTCCTTGTTGAGCAGTAGAAGCTTAATGAATGTTTGTTAAACACTTTTGAGATCTTGATTAAAAAATGCAATATTGAATTCTTTGTAGCTACAAAGATATTTATCATTAAAGATGCTACTTAGCTTGTAAAGTCAGCATGTTTGGTTGAAGCTTAAAGGAGAACATTATCTATTAACTGTATTTAAATATGTATTCTTGTAAAGATTTAACATTGCACATATTCTGTATTTTTGCACCATTGGGAAAATTAATTTGGCCAATTAATTGTATTTCTTAAGATGATTTTTGAAGTACCTCTTCTAGTTTCAGTGTTTAAAATGAGATCTTGCCCTTGACAACTGCTACTTCTTTCTGGAAACTCATTCTGAAAAAAAAAAAAAGATACGGTTGGAGGAGGGCAAAAGCTTGGCATTTTATACAGTTGTTTTGTGTCTAGCTGTTGCCGGTGTGGGTGACTGGGAATCATTGGGAGGAATGAGTTAGTCAGGGAAAGGTAATTAAAATGTCTGATGAAGACTGTTTGATTAACTCTTGGGTTGTCTTCCACAAAGGGATCTGCAGCTTATGGTTACTATTTCAAGAAATCAGAAATTATTTTTTAATTATCTACTATGTGCCAGACATTCTGCTAGACATTGGGAATACAAAAACAGAAATAAAACAGGCTCTACTCTTATGGGGCTGATGTAGATATATAGAAAATAAATATCAAGAGAGGTTAGGGGTAAGAAAGCAGATACTACTACTAAGTGGAAAAATCAGGAAAAGCTTAATTCAGAAGACAGGTGCTTGATCTGAGTTTTGAGGGAATCTAGAGATTCCAAAAGGCTGAGATGAGGAGGGAATGCCTTCCCCCAGTGGAAAACAGGGTCTCTAGAGGAGTGGATTTGCAAAGTGGAGTGTTTTATAGGAGTGTTGAGGATACCAGTTTAGCTGAATAGCATAATCCATATAGGGCAAGTAAAGCATAACAAGGGTAAATTGGAGCCTGGTTGTGAAGGAATTTTCCAACAGGAGTTTATATTTGTTTCTAAATCAGGGATTCCTAATTTGAGGTTCATTAATTTGTGGTTTTTAAAAAAAAATTGATAACTTCAAATGTAATTGCTTTCCTTTGTCATCTTGTGCATTCTATTTTACACATTTGAAAATATGATTTTGAGAAGAGGTCCATAGATTTTACCAGATTGCCAAAGGGGGTCCATGACACAAAAAAGATTAAGAGAACAAGTATTTGTATTGGGTAGATAAACTGATGGGGCACACAATATAGGCAACAATTATCAACTACATTCAGTTGTTGCACTATTTGTAACATTGGAATATTCAATTTGGTCAATGGGAATATCCGACTTTTACATTTGTTACTTATCCATCTCTGCCCCACGTTGATTGGCTAGGAGTTAAGGCAGTTGACTGACTAGTATCGCTCTAGTAAGAAATTTCTATCAGAGGAACTTGACCCATGTCAAGAAATGGGTAATTGACCATGCTCGAAAGGAATAATTGGTAACTGCTGTATTCTCCAGGAGACCTGTAAAACTTAGCCCCACAGTACCTCCATAGTACCATTCCACCAGGAGTCACTTCATTGTATAATGTCTGGTCTTGAAACCTAACTGGACTTCTAGAGATAGACAGGCTAGATCCCAGGTTGGCTTTGAAGGAATTTTCAGTTAAATTCTGCCATCAGCCTGGACATGGATCCCTCGTCTTTTTAGGTCCCTAACAAATGCTTTTGGGTCTGTTCATTACTTTGAGTATCAGAAATCTGAATGGGTCTAAAAAAGCGAACAAACTGAGCTCCTTCTCAATTTTCTTTAAATAACCTACTCTGATCAAGGTACTCCACCAAGTATTGGAAATAAAGCTGTCCCTGAACTGAAGGAGCTTATATTTTCCTTTGGTATGCAACACGAACCTAAGTAAGTTAGTATAAAATTAAATATAAGTTGATATAAAGTAATTTAAGGAGAGAGAAAAAGCACTAGCAACTAAGAGACTCAGAGAAATTTTCATAGAAGAAGTAGTAACTCAGATATAGCAGTTGGAATCATTGTTGATATTTGCTAGAGTGGTTTTAAGTAGAGTGGTTGGGTTTCAAAGTCAGATTGCAAGATGGAAAGGAAGTAAAGCCTCACTTTCTTCAACCATAAAATGGGAATATGGGAATAATAATAGGACCTACCTCTTAGGGTTGTAGTGAAAATTAAATGGATGATATTTGTAAAACACTTAGCATAGTGTTTGGCACATAGTAGGTGCATAATTGATTCACTAAGGAAGTGTAGATGACTGTAGAGTACAGAGAAGAGGACATTGGGTTTTAAAGAACTTGATTCAAGTTAGATAAAATTAAGACTGTAGCCAGAGATTCTCTGCCTTTGAGAATTAAATGGATACAAACCTCATTGTAAATTCATGAGTGCTTTAATACTTAATGCTCTCAAAAGCTTTTATTGCTTTTGCTTGGGTTTTGTGTAAAATGCCCAAGTGCCATATTTCTGGTAGTGTTGGGCAAAAGAAGCCACTTTACCCTTTCCTCTTCTATGTTAGGGGTGAACCATAAACTTTAAGACCTGTGCTACTGGTGTTAACACATAATTGAAATTCACAGATAATAGTAATAATAGCTAGGGTTTAAGGCTTGCAAAGCCCTTTACATATATCAACTCATTTATCCTCACAAGGATCTTGGGCTCTGTTATTTTCCCCATTTTACATATGGGGAGACTGAGGCAGACAGTGGTTAAATGACTTTCCCACTCCATACCCCTAGTAAGTATCTGAGGTCATATTTGAACTCAGGTCTTCCTGATTCCACACCAGGCACTCCATCCACTTTACCAACACACTGCTTTAAGATATCAGATCCTTCACTTTGTTTTTGACAACAAACATGTTTTGTTCTTCAAAAGAATGTCTTGATGTCCTACTGATTCCAGGTCTGCTGCCTACCCTCCTCCCTCTTACACCTTTTGACCTGCCTTAGAGCAATAAAGCTGTTATCTTGACTTTAATTTCCTCTTAATTTCTTTTATCCAGCTTCTGGTGAAGGTATTAAAGATTACTGAAATGGCCCCCAAAATAGAGCTAAAGAAGATAACAAAGGGTCAGAATAATTAATCAGTGAATAGACAAGGAGCACTGCTATACCACCAGCCGGTTTGGGGTCTGAGATAGCTATAAATAGTTAAGCTTATCAGGATTTGAGTTGCCTGTATAGTTGGAACTGAAGTAGAAGACTATATTCAGAAACCCTTTTTATTTTTAGAGCTCTTTGTGCTCCAAAGAAGCAGCCTTGAACTTATTTTAAAGTACACTAAAAAAGTGTGAGATGCTTTCATTTCTTCTTTCCTTATCCCAGCTTAAAAGAGTTTGTGTAAGTGCATTGTGGAGAATATTTTGTGATCGATTCTGAGCTAAACTTCTTGCTACGCTGGGACTGGGAGACAAGATGAGAAGAGTAAGTGGAGTATATGATTTATTTAGCTTTTCACAGCAGAAGGGGGAAAGCAACAATATGATGTTATACTTGGATTTGAGGGTATGCCTTGGGGTTATATCTAAGAACACAGCCAGCAAGTAAGGTCTGAAAGTCATCTTATTTTGCAGTGGAGAACTGAATCTTGCTAATAGAGGCTTACGCTTCTATTTCCATGGCTGTGGGAGGCCTGAGAAATTTGTTTTTCTAAAGAAACTTTTCATTTTAAAGCTAGTGCTACCCTAGGGTGTCTGTGAAAATGATAGTAACTTGTAAAATGCCTTCTGGAATCATAGTCCAGATGCCTTGGCAACAAGTTTCCCCTAGGGAAGAGTTTGTTTTAAAATGATACTTTGCTGAACTGGCATGTGTCTGAGTGTGTTTGGAATTGGAAAAAAAAACATTTGCAGGTTAATTTAAATTCCTTCTAGCCATATACTACTTAATAGACACAACAAACTTATTTTTTCCTCTATCTCATGTTTTATGTACTTTAAATATAATATTCTCATTAAAAAGTCCTCCTTGCTTTTTTAGACTCATTATTTTAGAGTTACAGGACTTGAGAGATCTCTGGCCCAATCTTTGTTAATTCAGTCATGTTTGACTCTTTGTGACCCCTTTTGGGGTTTTCTTACCAAAATACTGAAGTAGTTTGCCATAACCTTCTCCAGCTCATTTTATAGATGAGGAAACTGAGATAAACAGGGTTAAATGACTTGCCTAGAGTCACACACTACTTAAGTCACACATCTAAAGCCAGATTTGAACTCAGACCTTCCTGATAGCATGCTATCCACTATGCCACCCAGTTTGGAGGCATTATAGAATAGTATAAAGACCACCAGTCTTAGGATCAGAAAACTTTGGATCAAGTCGCAGCTGAAACACTCGAAATAAACAGTGTGCTGAATAAATCAGCACACTGGAGTCTCAGTTTCCTCATTTCCTTAATTGCAAAATGGAAATAGTAATAATTATGTAGTCAGCCAGTCAGTGGACTAGCATTTATTAAATGCCTACTGTGTGCCTGGCATGCAAATAAAAGCAAAAACTGCCCCTGACTTCATGGAATTCACAGCTTAATGAGGGAGACAATATGCTAACAATTATATAAAAATAAGATATATACAGAATAAATTGAGTTTAATTCCAGAGGGAAGTTAAGGAGGGCTGAGAATGCTTCTTGCTGAAGGTAGAACTCTATCTCAGATGGAAGGAAGCCAGAGAAGCCAGGAGATGGAGATGATGAGGAAGAGCATTCCAGGCATGGGGGCCAAGCAGGGAAATTGCCTGGAGCCAAGAGATGGAGTATCTGTTTCAAGGAACAGCAAGGAAGCCATTCTTACATCTCAGAGTATATTGAGGTGTGTGAATTATAAGAAGACAGAGAAATTATGAAGAGGTTATGTTACAAAGAACTCTGAAAGCGAAACAGGATTTTATAATTGATGTTGGAAGTGATATGGAGTTTGCTGAGTGTGTGTGTGTGTGTATGTATGTGTGTGTATGTGTGTGTTTTGGCAAGGCAATCGGGGTAAAGTGACTTGCCCAGTATCACACAGCTAGTTAAGTGTCAAGTGTCTAAGGCTGGATTTGAATTCAGATCCTCCTGATTCTAGGGCCGATGCTCTCTGCTGTGAAGCCTAGCTGCCCCAAGGTTGACTGCAAGGTCCATCCACATTTTTCGGTGGGGTGAGGCAGGGTTAAGTGACTTACCCAAGGTCACACAGCTAATAAGTGTCAAGTATCTGAGGCCAGGGTTGTGTGTGTTTGTGTGTGTGTGTGTGTGTGTGTGTGTGTGTGTGTGTGTATGTGTGCAGGAGAGCAGTTATTCATAGGATCAGAGTATTTAGAGCCAAGTGGGACCTTAGATGTAATCTAGACTTGATGAATCCTCTTATTTTACAGGTGGGGTAACTGAGCCCCAAAGTCACAGTAGGAGAGCTGGCATTTGAACCTAGTCATTTGATCCTAACTCTAGAATTCTTTTCACTAATTTTGGTAAAGCGCTTTGTAAGTTTTAATGGTTCAAATAAGTGTGTTCTGTTCTTATGACGAGAAACGTCAGACCCAAGGATTAATATCAATATTTTACTTTCCTTGAAACAAATTTTAGCAAAACCATATCATATGAAGAACAGCCAAAAGAAAGACTGATGATTATCCTGAAGAAGAAATGTAAGGAATATACAATACCTGCCTTCAAATACTTGAGGGCAGAAATCCTGTAGAAATAGTATTAGATTTAGTCTATGTAACTTTAGATGGCAGATGGTAGGCATTCAAGTAAAGAAGTTGGCCCAGTTGAAAGAAAAGCTTCCTCACAGAGTTGTTGACCACTGAGTTAGTCAGCTCCCCAGCTCTCAGAGTTTGGATAGAACACAAACGATCATCTGCAAGGGATGATGTCTATAGAAGAGATTCCCATAAAGGGGTGAGAGGCTAGATTAGATGAAGCCTCAGATTTAGAACTGGAGGTGACTTATGAGACCATCTAGTACAATCTCATTTTAAAGATAAGGAACTGAGGCTCAGAAGGTTAATTGTCCATAGTTACATATAATTTCTAAGGTGTCTAATCTAGATGATATTGCATTGTTAATAGTAAACCCCAAACCCTAGGTCCATAACTAGATTGTAATTTTAAGGTTCTTTATGATTCAGTTATTTACAGTTTCCACATGGAGTCTATATCCTGCTTTAATCAGAAGTCCATTTACATAAACCATTATATTAACATATTTTATTAATATTCTACTGCATTGAATACTATTAAACACAGACAAGAAGGATGTCTGTTACATATCTGTATCCAAACTAGTTGCAGCCATTATGTGTACTTACATACAATAAATCATAATAATAGCTAGCTGATGCTTTATGTGTGTAGCTTTATATATCTTATTTGATTCTCACCACAATCCTGGGAGGTGGGCCCTGTTATCTTCCTCATTTTACAGATGGTAAAACTGAGGGAGGCGGTAGTTATATGAATTCCCAAGGTCACAGAGCTAGTAAGTGTCTGAGACCAGATTTCGACTCAGGTCTTCCTGACTCCAAGTCCAGTACCCTATTTAACTACATCACTTAAATGTCTCAAACAAACTTCTCCCCTTCCCTTCCCCTGCCAAATTTGACCAGTCCCACAGCAGTAAAAATGTTAGAATGTCCAACACTCTTTGCTGTGCCATCTGGCTGACTGTGTGCATAGGACAAGACCAGTATATATGGTTTTTAAAAGTGGAGAAGCTGCAGTATAATGTTCCGTATGCAAGTGATACAATACAGGCCATTGATAAGCAAGCAGTAGCTAGTAGTATTTCATGTACATGTGCCACAGTCAGAGTCAGTTTTGATCACTGGCTAGTAACACTAAACAGATCTGGGTTTAAAATTTTCTCTAATTATGGATAAAGCTTCTCCATCAATGTCCTGAAAATGAAATTCCTCTACTTATTTGCCTAATGAAATTACAGGAGGCAGGGCAAGAGAATTTAAGCCAGAGACTTAGAGTAAATATGAACCAGAGAACTTGAGAATTTTAGAACTGGAAGGGGGCTGAGAGGTTGTCTGGTAATAATCTTGCTTCAGGAAAATTCTGTCAGAATTATAAAACACTCTATCAATATGAGCCGTTACGTTATTTTCAGATCTACACACATTTATTATGTACCTATTTAATACTAGGAGAGAAATGTAAAGTCAAAAAAGTATTTCCCTTCAGAAAGCTTACTTGAGGGGCCGTGTAGCCAGATAACAAAGAATTCTAGGCAGGGTACTCGAGGAATCTTTGATCAGGGAGGGGACAGGAAAGGCTGCTCAAAGGATTTGGCACCTTAGCTGAACCTTGAAGGAAGGCAAAGATTAGGAACCGTGAAGATGATGGTGTGCATTCCAGGTGTATGTACTGAGTGAGTGATGGTATAGAAAATGGCACATTGGGTTTGGGGAACGGTAGTACACTTTTCAGGAATGGAGAGAATGTGAATAAAGAAGTAATATGGAATAAGAGCCAGATAGAGATTGAAGAGTTTGTATTTTATCCTAGAGGTCAGAGCGGGGCCACAGGAGGTTTCTGAGTGGGGTGTGGCATGGTTAGATCTGCACCATTCAAAGATTATTTTGGCAGCTGTATAAACAAGATGGCAGCTATATGGCTCAGTAAACAGAGTCAAGAAGATTCATCTTCTAGAGTTCAAATCTGGCCTCAGATACTTACTAGCTGTGTGACCCTAGGCAAATCATTTAACCCTGTTTGTCTCAGTTTCCTCATATGTAAAATGAGCTGGAGAAGAAAATGGCAAACCACTCTAGTATCTTTGCCAAGAGAACCCCAAATGGGGCCATGAAGAGTTAGACATGACAGAATACCAACTGTAAAGAAGATGGTTTGACCAGGGAATAGATGAGAATGGGAGACCAATGAGGAAGCTGTAATGGGACCCATGTTTTCCTTCACCTGTGCCAGAATGGTGTCTATGTGGTGGGGACAAATCTGAAAAATATAGTGGAGCTAAAACTTCTAAAACTTGAGAACTGATTGGGTGTGTTCACTGAGGGAGAGGGGAGAGTCAAAGGTAGGTGTGTTTTTGAACCTGACTGCATAGGATGTTGATAGTGCTCCCATTAGAAATATAAGTTGGGAGGAGAGACAGCTTTAAGACAGGATGATGAGTTTAGTTTTATTTTATACATGTTTGTTTAAGGTGCTAGTCCAACATACAGATAAAGATGGCCAACAGGTATATAGAGAGATAAGACTTCTGTTCAAGTGTAATTATTTTAGACTTTATAGATTTCAGAGACTTTTGTATAGTGATGATAATTGAACCCTTAGAAGCAGAAGTCCATGGACATTGTGAATTTTCTCAAATCATGTGGATGGTAAATGGCATATCACTAGAATTTAGCTCTCTTAAATTCCAATCCAGTGCTATTTTTATTTACACCTCAGATATGAGAAGGACATATAGCTGACCACATTTGATAATTAGAGTAGATTGTGTCAGTTGGATACAATTGGAGCAAAAAAGTGCCATCTCTCTCTTACTTTTTTACTGTAAATTTTAAGCACTCCAGTTGAGTGGGTGACATTGACCTTGGTAAATGTAGTGAGATTTTGAGTGTGATATATACATGTGAGAGACTTGGGGTTTTTTTCTGAGAATTGAAGGGCATTCCAGCTGATAATCTCCTGTGCAGTATTGAATGGCATTCACATTATGCCAAAAGCTACAATTACTGTGGTATTTCTGTTCAGATGGTTTCATAAAAGTACGACTTTCCTAGACTAACTCTACATTACTGTTCCATTATTCCTCTTAATTGAATTGCTTTGAAGGTTGTGGTCCTCTTGTGGTGAAAAACTATTAAGGGCATTACTAATTATGAACAGTAAGCATGTTTCCTAACTGGCACATCTCTTGGCACAAATCTGTCCCTTGAAAATATAATCTCTCAATGTAACTGCTGATTTATACAGTCGTAATATGTATTTTGTATTAGGGATAGGAATGCTATTAGTCTACTGCATATTTTTTCTGGTCCAGCCTTTAATTGTATTGATGCAGAAAGTTCCTCTGTATGGAAACTCCCCTAAGTTCAGGTGGGAAGTTGTTCTCTCTACACAGTGTCTTAATGAGTTGTCCATATCATAGAAATGTTAAATGATTTGCCCAGAATAATACAGCCAGTATGTGTGAGGGATAGCACTTAAGATCATAAATGTGCAATGTCTCACAGGCCGTTTTGTGCAGCCCCTTAAATTTACAGACATGGAAATAAAGGCCCAGGAGGGTTGTGATTTGTCCAAAGTAATTAGGTTGTTGTTTCAGTACTGTTGGACTCTTCATGACCACATCTGGAGTTTTCTTGGGAAAGATACTGGAGGGGTCTGCCATTTCCTTCTCCTGTTCATTTTATAGGTGAGGAAACTGAGGCAAACAGAGGTAAGTGACTTGCCCAGGATCACACAGTTAAGTAAGTATCTGGATTTGAACTCAGTTCTGGTACTCTGTAACTGTGCTACTTGGCTGCCAGTTATATAGGTAGTAAGGGTCAAAGGTAAGGTTGGAGCTAAGGTCTTCTGAGTTCAGAGGCAGTGCTTTTACCTCTGTACCACAAAACTAGACTGTCTTGGATTTGAGACTGGCTCTCTATCCATTATTGCACACTAACTCTTGTTCAGGTAAACACTTTCCATGGTTTCTAATGAAAACAAAAAAAAATAGCTTTTGGGAACAGTTAGCTAGCTTAGTTGTTACTGTAAAGATTATTGTAATGAAAAGAGCACTCAATGTGAAGTCAGAGAACCTGGGTTCAAATGTCTTCTACAGTTTACTACTACTTGTGTGTAGTAGTCTAGATCTCATTTAATAACATGAGAAGGGTGTATGCGACACTTTCTGTGTCCCTTTCAGCTCTTAAGTCTGTGATTCTCTCAACTAT
The DNA here is from genome assembly GCA_011680675.1 of Gymnobelideus leadbeateri. Lineage (NCBI taxonomy): Eukaryota > Metazoa > Chordata > Mammalia > Diprotodontia > Petauridae > Gymnobelideus > Gymnobelideus leadbeateri. The sequence goes on from WOXC01011911.1 coordinate 123,013, forward strand.
TTTTAGGTGGGAGAAAAGAAATTTTTGGTAATCACCACATTTAATTAGTAGTCTTTTGATTTCTACAAAAAAACATGTCATCTTTACAAATAGACTTCAGTTACATCAACTTTGAATCTTTAACTTCAGCTAGACTTCACAGTCATTTTTCACCACTGATATTAGGAAAATAACTTTTAATTTGGGTCTAGTTGGACTAGACTAGCCCATTTTGGACCCTAGTTACTTCCATAGAGGTATTAGGATGACATTTGACTGGGTACTGTTTATGATATACTAAACAATTTTAGCACATACAAGATCCTAAACAAGATTACAAGGGGGAGAGTTTGCCTTATTTATGTACTTCAGAAATACCTTCTAGTTATAAATAATTCTCACAAAAAACTAGAACCCTCATAACTTTACTAAGTAATTAATTGATTGTTAATGTTAGTATTTGAAAATGGTCCTTTTTTTCTCTTTTTAAGAAAATCCCATTATTCAGGCATGTTATTAATTCATATTGACCACTTTGGCTTTATTAGTTGGATCCAAGTTTACTCTAGCTCAGAATTCAGATCTTTTTACAAAGATATCTTGGTATAATTCTGAATAATCTATGACAGAACCAATGTTCAGATTTTACATACCCACTGAGAGCTTGGAAGAATTCCTTTAAAAGCAAATAAAATAAATTAGGAATTATTTTTAAATCTGGAATGCTACCTACTCCTCTTCCTTAAAATGGAGGATAACTTTACTTCACTGTCTAAAACATTCTCCTTTCCTTCCCCAACAATCCCTCCCCTTTCACTAGTACTGTGGGAAGATGATTTAAAAAAAAATAATATTCTGTGCCTTATGAAAATGCACTTCCCTGGTGCCTTGTATTAACAATAAAACTGAGATTTTTGAAGCTTCCTACTAAGAATGATTGAATTCAGTTTTTCATCTGGAGAAGAGGAAAGAAAAGATTTTAAATTCACTTATTTCTGTAAGCTAGGTTCTGATTAGTGCAAAGAACAAGTCCTCTGAAGCTGTTGCCTTGCAGTACCTATTTGCATTGGTCTAGAGCCAATGACCATATTTTAAATAATTAGAACTTTAAATAGTGTGAATTTGAAACATGCTGCCCCTTCAGGGGATTCCTTATTTACACTCATTGGGACCTAGCTATTAGGTCATGCCATAGCACATGTGTTCATTATTGTTGAGGATAAGCAACATACTATATAATTTCAGAATTAAAGTTTTAGAAGTGTGGTATGTGTGAAATTTTTCTTCACTTATTCAGACATTGAGCTCTAGCCTACCTAAAGCTATGTAAGAACTGATACACAGAAAGTCTTTCTAATAAGTGATGATCAGAGAGCTAGGGACACCACCTTCTGTAATATGGAATTTTAGCCTGTGATGGTTTCCTCATAGCTTACTTCCTACAGTTGTACCTAGTATTTTTCTATGTCTAATTCAGACATAGAATTGTCTGACCAATGCTCTAGGTAAAGGGCAGTTAATGTTTTTTTTTTTCCTTGCAGAATAGTTGGGTAATTATTACCACAGAAGGAAGAAGGATTACCTTTGCCCAGAGAAGACACTGTAATGACAGCACAGGGTTGTCCTCCCACACTCCACCAACATGCTTGTTATGTATTTGAATTTTAGTTGGTTTTACATGGAGCTGCAAATAAAACTGTCATTAGACCACTATATCATTGTAGTTTCTAGCTGCTGCTGTACCAATTGACTGACAAGTAATTTAATTCCTACATTAAAGGGATGTCCTGAAAATCTATGAAAATTTAAAGTTGATTTTCAACATATAGAAGCCTTGCAAATGTCACTAAAGTCACTAAGCTTAGTTTTTACCCTAACAAGATTATAGGAGTCTAGATAGATAATTTGTCTGTATGTATACCTAGTCCTGGTTCACTGCCTGAAACTATGAATGTCTGGGTTGTGCGTTTATCACATCCTTCTTGAAATCATTTTGTCTTGGTAATAACATCATGGCTGCCCTCACATATTATACTTCTAATTCAATGGGAGAGAATTTTTTAATTACCTCATAAAATTCATGTGGCCGCCTGCAATTATTAATGCTCTGGTTATCATGGCCCAATGAAGAGAATAGTGTCCTGATGCCAGATCCATCTGTTTGATTTGATGTAATAATTTGTATTTTTACTATTCCCAATAAAATATTCTGTGAATATTGGGGATCAAAGAAGGAGTTATGTAAATTCCAACCACCCCTTCCTTCCAACTCCAGGCCAGGCTCTCTGGGAATTGAGATGTTTACCCAGGTTGGTAAGAACTTTGGCCAGTGGGCTGGCATAATCAGAATGGACTGCCACAGGGAAGTCTACAGCAGGGAAAAAGACTTGGTTTTGCTAGACAGTTTATGGCCCCCAAGGGGTGCTGGAAGGAGGAAAATGCAGTCTGTCATTTGCTTCTTATGGAAAATTCATATCTGAGGGAGTTCTGTTGTTTAGCCACGAGTAGTCTTTCTGACATAACGGCTGCCTTCATATAATGTTCCTTTACCTACCTTCTTGGTCTGTCAGACCAGTGTAAAGAATGTTGTCACAGGATTTGTACCACAACCAACAGGACTGCCAATGAACTTGGCTACATTACATAAATAGTACAATTTACAAGTTGTTTTGTTCAAAATAAAAACTTTTCCATTATTATTATTATTATTATTTTGCTTTTTTTGGAGGGGGAAAGGCAGGGCAATTGGGGTTAAGTGATTTGCCCAAGGTCACATAGTTATTAAGTGTTAAGTGTCTGAGGCTGGATTTGAACTCAGGTCCTCCTTACTCCAGGGCCAGTGCTCTGTTCACTGTGCCACCTAGCCACTCCAACTTTCCATTATTTCTTGTTTCTTCCCCAGTTGTTTTAGCTTTTCAAAGAATCCCAGAGTTGGTAGTAACCTCTGAGGCTACCTAGTATAACTAATACCTGTTGTATAGGATCTTATTGACAACAATTTGGCTTCAAATTCTGACTCTGTCCTTTGTTACCTGTGTGACCCTGGACAAGTATCTGGGACTCAGTTTCCTCATCTATAAAATTGTAGTTTAGTTGTTTTCAGTCACGTCTGACTCTTTGTGATCCCATTTGGGGTATTCTTGGCAGAGATACTAGAATGGTTTACCATTTCCTTATCTAGCTCATTTTACAGATGAGGAAACTGAGGCAAACAGAATTAAGTAACTTGCTCAGCTTCACACAACTATTATAGTGTCTGAAGCCAGATTTGAACTCACATCTTCCTGACTCCAGGTCTGACTCTCTGTCTACTACACCATCTACTTGCTCCATCTATAAAATGAGGGAGTTGAAAATAGACCCTCTAAGGGGCGGCTAGGTGGCGCAGTGAGTAAGAGCGCCGGCCTCGGAGTTTGGATGACCCGAGATCAGATCCGGCCTCAGAAAATGAGCACCCACGCATAAATAATGACTAGCGTGTAACCTTGAGCAAGTTACTTAACCCCAATTGCTTTAAAAAAAAAAAAAAAAAGAAAATAGACCCTCTAAGTCCCTTCCAGCTATCAATCTATGATCATATGATCCTATGGTTCCTTGAGATAGACTATTCCACCTTGAAATAGCCCCAATTATTAAAATGTTTTTCTTTATATCAAACCTGTATCTGTTTTGTTTTTTGAAACTTCCATCTCTTGCTTTGAGTTTGTCCTTAGAGGCAAAGCAAAATCTAATCACTCTTCTTCATGACAGTCCTACATATACTTAAAGGCTGCCTTCAGGTACCACTGAGTTTTCTTTTTTAGTTTAAGCATTCCAGTTCTTTCAACTGATTCTCATATGGCATGGAGTGTAGACCCTCCACCAACATGATTACCTTCTGTACAGTCTCCACCTTATTGTCCCTCCCAAAGTGAGTTTCTTTCCACTAAACATGGTGCTCTATATGTGATCTGATCAGGGAATAAATAGCACAACAGAACTATTATCTCAGGTGTAGGAGCTCCATCTAAACATGCATGTTTCGGCCCTTTCCTTCATGCCCATGTTGTGTTACTCATTGTCTAAGTCCTCTTGTAAATGTACCATGGGGGGCCTCATCCAGTGTAGTAGGGAGCAGTGTATTGAGCACATTGACAACCCACTGGCTATCTTTCCAATGGTTGTCACTGGCCATTTTTTTCCAATCGTATTTTGCACAAATTCTCCTCCACCCAGTTTTTTGGAGATCTTTAGTCGAGCACATTGGCTGTCCATTGGACATATTCCCAATGATTGTGACTGATCAGTTTTTTTTCTCCTGATACATTATGCAGATTCTCTTTTCCCCATCCACTTTGTTGGGGACCTTCAATAAAGCACACTGGCTGACCATGGAATATTTTTCCGGTGGTTATATGGTTGGCTAATATATTTTCCAATCACACATTTCTCTAATGGCCTCCTTTACGCAGATTTTCATGCATGATTTATAATTTGTAATGGGTTACCCTCCATGCACTTTCTCCATTGCTCTTTGGATGGTCATCACCTTCGATATTTTAGAGAGTGCTCCTGAACAATGCACTTCACCCAATAATACAAACCAAGATTGCATTAGCTATCTTGACCACCATATCATCTTGTTGATTCGTTGAACTTTTAGTTCATGTGTACCCTTGAAACACTAAAACTTTTTGACCATTAGGGTATTATTTCAGTGGCCTAGAGGAAGATCACCAGTTCCCAGTCTCATTCTGTTCTCTCTTACTTACATGTTTGTTCATAATTTGAATATTCTCATACCTGGAATGCCATCTGTACCACCATTCCTGACTGAAATCTGCTTCCTTCAAGGCCAAGCTCAGGTGCTTCAGGGACTGGACCTGGAGAAAACTCCATATACTATGATAGGTCAACACTTTCTTTGCAACTTATAGTCTTAAAAAATGCCATGTTGTCCATAAAGCTTTCCCTGATCTCTCTTAACTAAAAGTTGTCCCTCTCTTTAAAGCTCTTAGACCACTCTAACCTCTTCTATGTATTTAATCATGTGTTAGTTGTATTAGGATTATGTCTGAGTTTAATTTTTCTACTAGACTGCAAACTTCTTTAGTGAAGGGACTTGTATAGATAGGTCTTTTTGAATAATCACTGACAGCTTTGTTCATAGCAAATTTAATAATTATATATTGAATTGATTCTGTGACATTATTTTCATTCTTTTATAAGAAGCTGCATTTTTCTCTTTTACAGTAATGTATTTGTTTTTGAGAGGCAGCTCACTGAATAGAGCCATAGGCCTGGAATCAGAAAGACTTGAGTTCAAATCAAGCCTCAGACATTTAGTAGCTGTTTGATCCTGGGCAAGTTACTTAACCCTGTTTGCCTCAGTTTTCTCATCTATAAAATGAACTGGAGGAGGAAATGGCAAACCACTCTAGTACCTTTGCCAAGAAAATCCCAAATAAGGTCACAGAGAGATGGACATGACAGAAAAAATGACTTAACAACAATAGAAGTTTTTTTTTTGTGCAATATAGCTTCCTAATGTCTTACTTATCAATTTTTATTTTGCTCAATGTTCATAAATGTTCATGAGAATATATATTCTCTAACACAGTATATTGCAAATACATGTCAGTATTGTAGGCCATTGCTGCTAACCTGAACAGTTACCTTCTGTTTTAGAACAATATCTTCATTTTTCGGGTAATTTTTTTTCATCTGTTAATGACAGCATTCTCCACGCCCCTCAATTAGCCCCTTTCTCTATAAAATAAACAAATCTACCAAGAGATAGGGAAGGAAAGCTTAAGATTTGGAGGTGATTCTAAGGTAGTCATATCCCATTTACTTGCACATTCTGAAAATTCATCTATATAATTCTAGTTTATCATAGGAAACGGTTCACCGTAAGTTTGTAGAAATAATGATTTTTAAAAGTCTGTAATTCTTCCTGCTCTAAAATGATAGTGCCTGATTTTAATGAGTTTAGCATAAAAAGAAATTAAATATTAGCTTTTTAGTGATGCTATTGGATTGTCAGCTGTTTTAAGTTAACATGTTAACTTATTTCAAAAGAAGTTGATTTGTATCTTTTAAGGAATTTTGATCAATTCAGGTAGAGTGTGATGCTAATATAGAACATAAACCTTTGAGGATGGTTTTCATAGTACTGCATATTATTTATGGAAAAAATATATATACACATATATATGTGAATACTTCTCTTTCCCTTTCTTACCCTCTTCTTCTCCCCCTTCCCCCTTACATTCTCTCTCTAGGGGGAAGGAAGGAGAGAGAGAGAGAGAGAGAGAGAGAGAGAGAGAGAGTGAGTCAGGTCACATATTTAATGGTATTCCTTAGTAGATAATTCTTTCTAGTTTTTATCAAATTTTTATATATGTACTTATTTTGTTTACATGATCTATTCCCAGAGTAGAAGATAAGATTCTTGAGGGCAGGGACTGTTTTCATTTCACCTTTGAGTGAGATAAGTGAAAGTATTCTCATAAAATGAAGGAAACAGTCACCAAACTTGAGCTAGTTCCTAGGCCTCCCTAAGACGTAAGTTTCGTTTTCTTGTAAATCATCTGATTTCAGGGAAATCAGGTGGTATGCCCCTTCACCCCTCCCTTTTACCTGTAAGGGGCTTTTATGACAGCCCCCTTCTGCTAAATATGGATAATCATAGTTATAAGGCTTCTGTATTGGGTAAGAGGGACTTTCCGGATTCTTACATAGACTGTGAGGCCATATAGTTCCACCAATGGATTGATGGTCTAGCTGAAGGGGGAGGATAGTGGGAGGAGGATCTCGGGGTTTTGGGGTCATTTCCTAGAACTGTTTGTGTAAGGGTATATAAATGCTTGCTTGACTCTTGTTGGGTGCCTCCCTATACCAGGCTTATCTGGAGTAGGTGCTGCCCAACTCTCATGAGACGTGTCTTTAGAATAAAGAGCTTCTGTTTCTACATGGAGAAACCTCTGAGTTTTATTTGGGTAAGGGTCTGTGGAATCTTTATCCCATACATCTTCATGCCCAAAGCATCCAGCATAGTTCCTTTTACTAACAGACACAATAAATATTATTTTTGGACTCAATTCAATAAAAATAAAATTCAGTTCCACAGACACTAAGCCTAGAAACTTAAATTTTTAAATGGAATTGTACCTATGAAAAATGTCAGCATTCTGACTTTATTAACTGTTGAAATCTTTGAGGGGAAAAACTATCTATGAGGTCATAATATTTTTTAATTATTCAGCACAATTTTACTGATTTTCAGCTTCATTATTTTTGTGGCGATATTTTAAGAATCATGAAATATTTGGAGTTTCCAACTCAAAAGCAAGCCAAATTTTTGTTTTTCTTTAGTGGCAGAGTAATTAAGTTCCTTAGCATCTCTCCTAGCATTTCTCTTGCTAAAAAATATTGAAATTTGCACCTGACTTCCAGTAATATGTACAGAACTGCCATTCAGTAGAACTGAATTGTGGGCTATGACCAGATATGAATTGCCTTTAAGTACTATACCAGTGACCTTACTACATAAAGTGGTGGGTTGTAGCAGGGACAGGAAGTTTACTGTACTTTGGAATGCGAGGAAAAATATTGGAACATTGTTTCTCCAGATGACTTTAAGAGCATTTTCTTTCTGTGTGGGTTGGAGAGTAGGTTGTGTGTTAAGAGATAGGCTATGTGGGTTTGGCTTGAGTTTAGAAGGAACCCTTTCAGATTTAGATTCAATTACCAAAACAGGAGCAAAGTTAGAGAGCAGTAATAGGGGATGCTGTTGATTCTGATCAAAAGAGGGGGGTGCCTGTTTTCTTTTAAAGTTTATGTTTTAGTAAAAAAAATCATTTTAAAGATAATCTCTAAAGAAAGTGAAGGACAGGTTTCATTTATTCAGTAACTTTTTTTTCAGTCACTAAAGTACTAAGCCAGGTACATGGGGATATAGAAAACTTGGATAAGAATCTATCTCTGTCCTCAGGGAATTTATGGTCAGATGGGGGAGAGGACAAACACATTAGCTATAACTTAGAGTGCTAAGCAGTACATGGGTATATGAGAGGTGAAAAGTAGTGTCAGAATCCTATGATCGGGACTCAGAGGCTGTCTAATTAAATAACACAATATCCATGAAAAGTGGGCATCTAGACTTTGCTGGAAGATGTTTGGTGAGATGTATATGTAGCCCCTTCCACATGAGGACAGACCTAAACATAGAACAAGAGTCCTCAGTAAGGTCCTAGAGAAGAGGTTGTTAGGGAAGAAAAACAGAGAAGGAGGGCTTCATTGAAAATGTTAGCTGAGTGAGTAGAAATTCAGTGGATGAAGAAGGGAAGCAGTAGCATCAAAGAAAGGCTTCTCTCTCTCTCTCTCTTCCTTCCTTCCTTCTTTCCTTCCTTCCTTCCTTCCTTCCTTCCTTCCTTCCTTCCTTCCTTCCTTCCTTCCTTCCTTCCTTCCTTCCTTCCTTCCTTATATCGAGTATATTTATTGACACATGGGAAGAAGCCAGTGCAAAAGGAGAGAATGAAAGATCATGAGAGAAGATGACTGCTGGAGCAAAGGCCCCAAAAGAAGCAACAGGGAGTTAGGTCAAGAGTAAAGGTCGGGGGATCAACTGTAATAAAGAGGAGGGATCCTTTTTTCTGTTGTAACCAAAAGGAAGTAGGAGAGAGTAAGAAATGATGCTAGGGAGGGCAGGGAAAGAGAGAAGAAAGGACATGAATCCTAGATTTTTGTAAGCTGTAATGTTAAATATTAAATAGCAGTATGCTCTCTTACTATAAATAGAACCTATGAAAGTTCTCTGTAAAGTTATATTTAGACTTTTATTTTTAAATGTGCAATCTTACAGAGCCATGCTTTTGTCGTACCTAAGCGCAGATTAATTAAATGCCAATTTTGGAAGAGCTTATTCTGTGCTTCTTAGTTTCCCATTGGACTCCTTATCCCCTCAAAAAGAAATATAGGGACTTGAAGTCTAAGGGGCCATCATCATCCTTTCTAGCATCTGCTGATAATTATCATTTTAATTACTAGCTTAGAGAGAGGGACAAAAAAATGAGAATCTCTTCTCTGTTTCCAGCTACTTTGTATGGATAGCTCTTTAAAAAAGTTATCTAGAATGAGCTTGATTAATATTAGCAGTGATTGTATTGAATATAAGTAGTGACTGGTGACCACACTGAGCAGAGTGGCTCCATCCTGGCATGTGTTTCGATGGGAGAGAGTGTATATGTATTCCTGATGTCATTGTCAGCAAGTCCAGTTATTCTGATGTTTTGGGAGTCAAAACCCAGAGTTTTATAACTATATGTATCCTGCTTATTTAGAAAAAAATGAATAAACAAAGGATAAGGGACAAAGAAGTGAGTAATTCATTTTTGTTATTCTAGAATACCTCAGTGAAGTCCTGCTTTCATGATTAGTCATGATGTGCAGCTGACCTTGGGTGGCCGTCAAGGCCATGTATGTTGGCAGAACACAAGCTTTCTTTGGCAGGTTCTACCATGCTGGGTGTCTCTCCTGTAAGGATGTGAGCTCCTTGAGGGCAGGGACTGTGTTTGCTTTTCTTTTGGACATCCCAAATTTAGTGCTTACGTTGGATTGGGAAACTGATTGGGTGTGGCCTTTGACCCAATCCAAGTTTACAGAACAAATCCTGTTTGTTCTGTTAAGTTTGGATTCAGTGAGAGGGCTGCACTTGAGGACCTAGAGGGTCACACGTGGCCATGAGGCCCCAGGTTCCCCACCTCTGGTTAATCAGTTGACTAGCCTCTGTAATAGATTGTTTTCTCAGGACTAGCCTAGCCAAGTGTGGCTGAGACAAATTCTAGGATATGTGTTTAGCACCTAACAGTATTTCACACTGTTAAGAACAGTATTGAGTACTGTTGTGGTGCAAGATGCGACAACACATATGGCATTTTGGCAGGAAAGATGAGTTCGAATGACATCAAAATCCAGAAGCCATGACCTATAATATTTCATACCCAGAGGAAAATACAGCAATAGCCCACCTTTGCAGAAGACATCTGTCTTTCCACCTAATCTGAAATGTATTCCCCCAAAACTTCTGAGTTGCCACATGCTTTTCAGTTGTTTTTGATTCTATGACCTACTTGGGGTTTTCTTGGCAAAGATACTGGAGTAATTTGCCATTGCCGTCTCAAGCTTATTTTAAAGACCAGGAACTGAGGCAAACGGGGTTAAGTGACTTGCCCAGGGTCACACAACTAGGACGTGTTTGAGGCCAGATTTGAACTCAGGAAGATAACTCCAGACCTGAGTCTCCTTCCCCTGGGCCACCGAGCTGCTAAATAGATGTGACAAAACCCAGTGACTTAATTAGTTACTTAGTTCATAGGAAAGCCCCTCAGTGCATCATTGTTTTAGTGAGTTCATTCTTAATTTAGAGATAATTATAGCAATAATTATCCACTATTTGAATTCAAGGAGAGAAATTTTCTAATAGAGAAAGAGTGTCACCGGCGAAAAGTGACAGCTGACCACCTGAACAGACACAAGAAGAAAATGAACACAGCAGCTCTGGACCTTTTAAAATAGGAACAAATAGCCACTTTCATCTCAGATTAAGAATGCAATGCTGCATGATAGTATTGTAATATTTATTCATGTTTCTAAGAATGCCCCTGAGTCATCAAAAATGTTAAACTGTGTTTACTATAATCTGTTTTGAGTGGTAATGCCATGTGGCAGATAGAGAACTGTCTTTGAGTCAGGAAAACCTGGGTTCAAGACCTTCTTCTGACACATACTGGCTTTGTGACACCAGACAAGATGCTTTCCATTGTCCAAACAGCAATCAGAGATTACAAATCACACAAGAGTTGCCTGCATCCATAGTGGGAATTCCTTCCGCCAATGAAATCATGGGACCATCCAGACCAAAAAATAATCAGTTTCAGATGGTACAAATGGATACTATTCAGTTTAGAAAGTTTACCATCTAAAAGTTGTTAAGATTTTTTTAAAAAGGTAAAGTGTTATAAAAGGGCAAATTCTCAGCTGTCTAGAAAACTTGGCTACCCACAGTGACTCATTCCCTGAGGGTTCTGGTTAGCCAGAGATTTTACTGTTGTTGTTTTTTTTCCTTTTCTCAGTCTGAACTTAAAGTAGTACATTTTTTTTTTCTGTTCCAAAACTGGGTTCTCTTAATTTCCTTCTCCTCTTCTCCTAGTAGAGGGCAAGCTAAATTCAGGTGCACACTCTTCCTGCAAGGTTTGACTTAACTATTTTATTCCAGGTGTTGCTCCTTCCCCTGCACCTCCCATGTCATTTGGCTTTATCCTTCATTTGTCACTTAATTAGCAGAACAAAGCAGAACATATCTTTTTATATATGTAAATTTTGCCTTATCAGTTAGATTTTAACCTTGAGGGCAAGAACTATGTCTTATATTACTTTGCATTTCTTTTAATGCCTGGAATAGTGACCCTGTTAAGTAAATAATTTATTAATATTTAATAAATATTTGACTAGCTGTGGAAATATAAATATATATTATTAATATTAATTATATTATTAATATTAAATATAAATATTTAATAAATATTTGACTAGCTGGGGAAAAGGAGACTAATAAGGATAACTTATTAAGTTAATCTTTTTAAGTATGTCAAAATTTTCTAATAATCCTATCCATTCGCTTTTCTATCCAAAGGACAAAAAGAGGAAAAGAGACAAACACATTAAACACTAAGACTTTTGGGACACCTTATATCCATATTTATGTGTATGTTGTTATGTTGTTGAGAGACAGACAGACAGACACATACTTACAACAAATGAGCTGGGAATACTATGCTAATGGGGTAGAAAATACTCGGTGTTAGGGACAAGTGTTTAAGAATGACTGTCCAAGCCTTCTAGAAGCTACATGACCCAGACAGATAATCCCTCTAAGTAAATATAAATAGTTGTTAGGAAGATAGGGTCGTTGGAGGTTGTACTATTGAATAGGAAAATAATGTAGGGTTAATCAGAGAGTTTATTGGAGGAGAAAGACTTTAAACTGAAGTTTAAAGGGTAGTTGATAGAAGAGTAATATGTCTGTGAATATATGGGACTACTTGAATAAAAATAGTAGTGGTGGGGTGGAGTCAGGGCAAGGAAGGGAATAAACTTTATATAGAGATTAACACGTGACAGGCACTGTGCTAAGTAGTTGTTAAAAATATTATCTTATTTGAGCCTCACAACAACTACTTCGAGGTAGTTGCTAATATTATCCCCATTTTGCAGATGAGGAAACTGAGGGCTCAGAGAAGAAATAATTTATTCAATATCACACAGCTAATAAGCCAGGACAAAAACTCGGTTCCCCTGACTGCTAGTGTGACAGTCCTTCCCCTGTATTTCATTGCTTCCCCAGGAGTGGACTCCTGCTCTTAATATTAGATTGGTCATTTGTGTATTCTTCGAAGCTATCTTTTAAGGTGGATTTATCATTTATAAACTCCTAAATGATTTTTTAAAAACTGTCTTCAGACAGAAACTTGAGGCAATATAGAATGGTGGGTAGAATGCTGGATTTGGAGTCAGGAGAGCCTAGGTTTGACTGACACCTCACAAACTGATTTGCTGGTCAGGACACTTTACCTCTCTAGACCTTAATCCTCTTATCTGTAAAATGAGGGGGCAGGATCATCTCTAAATCTTTGATCCATGCATTTCCTGCTTGTGTTGTAGAAGCTTAACATAACTCTAGGTCATTTCCACATTCTAAAAGTGAAAGAACACAGGCCAGTGAATTGTATCTGTTATCAAGTGTGTCTGCATGAGATTTAGCACTGTTCTTCACACCTGATTGCTGATGCTATCATAGTTTATCTTAGGAAGGGCTTGTGTTGCTAAGGGCAAAAACAAATATGCTTGGAGTGTGTCGCAAGGGTGAGAAAAACTTTGTGATTGGAGCCCTTTCTAAATCTGTTTTAGCAGTCCAGTACTGTGATACAAAGACATAGGTCTAACATGATGGGACTGAGTTTTTAAATAAGCCCATGAAAACCGACACTCAAAGAAGTTCTCTCTTTGGGAAATTATACACACATTGCAGGGATGTTGCTACTTCCTTAGATACTTTAGGAGCTTCTCTTTTGGAATTGCCATCAGAACCTGTGGTACATTCTTTTGAAAAGCTTTGAGATTGGCCAATATCTGCCCCTCGAGGCAAGAAACTTGGGAAACCAGAGTTCTTCAGAAGCAGATCTGGTAAAAACCAGGTTGAGTGGACAAGTAAGATAATGCAGATTTGGGGCCAAAAACTACATGTCACTTAAAAAGAAATGCCCTTGATGAGCCACATTTAGTGCCTTACTCTTACTGATTGGGTTCCCTCCAGTTAGATTTGGTGATTTAGGGATGTGACTGTGGCCTCTTGTCATTAACTTGGAAGGAGGTAAGGGAATAAGAGTTAGTGTTCTCAAGTTCGTTTCATAGGCCTGTGTTTTTGCTTGAGTTATTTAATGACATTTGTTGTTGCTATATTATTACTCCATACCATTGTTGTTGTTTGATTTTGGAGGGAGGGATGGTGGGAAAGGGGTATGGGTTTGTATATAGAATCTGTTTGTATATAGAATAGTATTAAGACAGTGAAGGGATGCTATGTTGCAATGTAACTTCATAGGGTTTACTCAGATTTTAGCAAGTCGTTGTCAGAGAGAGAGAGGGAGGGAGGGAGAGAAAGAGAGAGAGAGGGAGGGAGAGAGAGAAAGAGAAAGAAAAAAGAGAGAAAGAGAAGGAGAGAAAGAAAAAGAGAGAGGGGGGGGGAAGGGGGGAGAATGAGAGAGAGACAGAGACATGGGCTATATAGATGATAGTATGGCTAGGTAGATTCAGATTGCCTTGATTTGCCAGACACAGAATAATTCATTAATTGTTTGATATCCCCTTGGAAGAAGGTCTTCACTAGAGTATCCTAGGGTTTTACACTGCTTAATTAACACTTATTAGTAACTTGAAGATAGGTATAGATGGTGTGCTGACCAAAATTACAAAGGACACAAAACTGGGAAGGATTGGTCATATTTCAAAGCAATCTTGACAGGCTAGGACATCAAGCCAAATTTAAAAGGCAAAGTTAATAGAAATAAATGCAGAATCTTGCACTTTGATTTTAAACAATCAATTTCCCAAATACAAGATGGAGGGTAAGAAGTTAGATAGCTTTTAGTTTGGAAAGCATCTGGAGATTTTAGTGAATTGTAAACTCAGTATGAGTCAGCAGTGTGAGAGCAGCCAAAACTAGTTCAACCTTAAGTTTCACTAAGAGAAGTGGCGTATAGCTCCAGGGAGGTGGTTTCCTCACTGTACTCTGGGACATTATTTTCAGTCCTAGACCCCACAGATTTTTTGTTTTGTTTTTTTGCTTTTTGGAGGGCAGTTGGGGTTAAGTGACTTGCCCAAAGTCACACAGCTAGTTGTTGTGTTAAGTGTCTGAGGCCGGATCCGAACCCAGGTTCTCCTGACTCCAGGGCCAGTGCTCTTTTCACTGCACCACCTAGCCACCCCTAGACCCCACAGTTTTAAGAAGGATATTTGTAAGATGAAGAGTACCTAGAGAATAACAGTCAAGATGGTGAAGAACCTTGATTTCTTGTCACATGAGCCTTGTTTGAAGGAACCAGAGACACTTAGCAGGGAGAAGAGAAGGGTTAGGGGAGTGGGGAGTATGATAGCTCCAAAAATAAGCTGCAATAGAACCTTCAGTCAGGTGTGAAAAACAAACCTAAAGGTTGATCTTTGGAAGAGGGCTAAACTCTGAGCAATGGTGAAAAGTTTAAGATGGCATATAAAAGGCTTAATGTTACGAGAACCTTTCTAACATTAGGAAGCTACCTCTGAAGGTAATAGACTTCCTCTTATTGGGCAACTCCAGTCAAATGCTAGGTAAACAGTTGTTGATTATATCATAGAGAGAATTCATGTTCTGACCTGAGTTGGATGACTTCATATCATTGATTCTTATAACTTTTGACAAGTCCAGGTTTTGTCATGAACTTAGTCTTGCTCGATCTTAAAGAAGCATCATTAAAAGAAACTTAAGTGTTTTAAATTTTCTGTCAGAAGGGCTTAAATCTGTTTTTTAATAATATATTAATGTGCAATTACCTGGATAGTATGTGGAGCTATCATCCTAGTTATGTTCAATATGAAGAACCATGTAAATATGGATGAATTCTTAATTCAGAGGATTTATTGCTTTGAAATAAAGATTAAATGGAGAAAAATTATACAGGGCATTCCCAAAGTCTTAAAACTGCTCGAAGACTTTAGGGATACCTTGTATGTGATTTTCTCCTCTGCTAAATTTAATTTATAACATAAGAGCACTCACCTTTTTGAGTCAAGAAATTGTGATTCTGAATCTAAAATTGTCTAATAAAAGATAACATGGACATGTAAGGGGTTTTCCAACTGAACCCAGGTGTGCCTTAATTTCATTTGTAAGATAAGGTTTTGAAGAAAATTGTCAGTATGATCCTGGAGGTTTAAAAAAAAAAAGCTGTCAAATGATTGAGAAATGATGTGACACTAACAGCTTTTTCAAATTCACTAATTCACTAAACTGAGCTTTGGTGATTAAAAAAGTGTGTGTGTGTGTGTGTGTGTGTGTGTGTGTGTGTGTGTGTGTGTGTGTGTGTGTGTGTGTTTGAATCTAGCTTTGGCTGTGTTGTGACTTATTCTTTGAAGTACTCCTTTTTTGTTAGATAAATAGAGGCAAGTATGTGCTTAATGGGAAGCTGTTATTTGTTTTTCGTGTATTTCTCCCAGTAGAAGCAGAATTTTGGCAGTAACCACGATGACTGTTTTATTAAGGCCAGCACAAGATCCATAAAAATCCACCAAATAACTCTGTGACAGACCTTTATTATTTCTGTGAGCTCAGTCTTTTTTGGATTTTTGTGCAGAAAGCAATGTGAATTATTTTAGAGGCATAATTTGGGGATATACAAGGACCTCTCCATAAAGAATATTCAATTTGTGGATGTTGAGCACAACCTCACCTCCCCCAAACCATTGTATTTTCCTGATCACCCCAGGCCACCTTCATTGATGTTTTAGGCAGACACTATGTGATGGTCAGCATGAGGGAACCATCTGACCCAGCTCCTCTTCCATACCATGTCCTTTCCTTAATCATTAAAGAGATTTTACAGATATTATCCTCCTCTTTGTTATTTTCCTCTTTGATCACCCATTACTTAAACCTTTATCCTTCTCTCCTCATGAGTGTTGCTCAGTTATGCCAGGAAAATTTCTCTTGCCCTTCTGCCTTCATTCCTCCTTTTCCCTCTTTCTTCTTTTTCTCTACTTTGTTCCTTCTTTTTCTTCTGTCTTCGTCCTGTTTGTGGTTAATTTTAAAAAATCTTAATCATAACTGATAAAAAAGTAGCTACTTAATGTGAGATTACAGTATAGAATTATTATTTGTCAGTTGTGTCTGACTTTTCCTGACCTCATTTTGAGTTTTCTTGACAAAGATACTGGAGGGATTTGCCATTTCCTTCTCCTACTCATTTTACACATGAGGAAACTGGAGCATATAGGGTTAAAGGACTTGTCCAGGGTCATATAGCTAGCAAGTGTCAGAGACCAGATCTGAATTCAGGAAAAGGAGTCTTCTTGACCCCAGGCTCAGCTCTCTATCCACTGTGCCACATAGCTGCCCCTGCAGTGTGGGATAGTGGGAACAATTCTGGAATTGGGGATTAAGAGAAGCCAGGCTTTGATATTTGATAGTAGCAAAAGCCCGACAAGTCACTTAATCTTCCTCAGCCTGTTTCCTCTTGTATAAAAATCATTGTAACAATATTTGTACTACTTTCCCGAGGGATTCCTTTGAGGAAATTGCTCTATAAACCTGATAGCACCATATATAAATTTAGGTAGTTATGATTGCCCCTAGTAGTTCACCTCTATTGAAGAAAGGAAAAGTAAAAAGTTTGGAAGTCAGAATAAGTATGTTTGAGAACTCATGCCATCATCCACGTCTAACTTTGTATTAGTTCTACAATCTCATTTGATACTTTGATCTGGAATTGAAGTGACTATTTTCTCCTGGCTTCTTTTCTTTTCTTTCTTTAAAATTTTATTTTTCCACAATTACCTGTAAAAACAATTTTAACATTAGTTTTTAAAACTTCAAGTTCCAAATTCTCTTCTTCCCTCCCTACCCCTACCCCCACTGAGAAGGCATACAATTTGATATAGGCTATACATGTGTAGTCATGTAAAATATTTCCATATTAGTCATGTTGTGGAAGAAAATATAGACCAAAAAAACCATCAAGAAAAATAGAGTTTAAAAAAGCATGCTTCTATCTTTATTCAGACACCATCAGTTCTTTGTCTGGGAATGGATAGCATTTTTCCTCATAAGTCCTTCAGAGTGGTCTTGAATCATTTTATTGGTAAGAATAGCTAAGTCATTCACAGCTGATCATCTTACAGTATTGCTGTTACTTTGTACACAGTACATTTCACTTTGCATCAGCTCGTGTAAGTCTTTCCAGGTTTTTTCTGAGAGCTCATCATTTCTTATAGCACAATAGTGTTCTGTCATAATCACATACCACAATTTGTTTAGCCATTCCTCCATTGATGGGCATCCCTTCAATTTCCAAATCTTTGCCACACAAAAGATATATTATAAATATTTTTTGTACATATAGGTCCTTTTCCTTTTTGTTTTTTATATCTTTTGGGATAGTAGTGGTATTGCTAGGTCAAGGGGTATGTGTGGTTTTATAATTCTTTGGGTGTAGGTCCAAATTGCTCTATAGAATGGTTGATTCAGTTTAGAACTCTACCAACAGTGTATTAATGTCTCATTTTATCCCACATCTCCTCCAACATTTGTTATTTTCCTCTTCTTTCCTATTAGTCAATCTAAAAGGTTTAAGGTAAACTTAGAATTGTTTTAATTTGCATTTCTCCAATCTGTGGTGTGTTAGAGAGCATTTTTTTTCTTTTTAAAAATTTTAAATATTTATTTATTTTTAGTTTTTAGCACTCACTTTTATAAGATTTTGAGTTCTAAATTTAGGGATATACAAGGACCTCACCATAAAGAATATTCAATTTGTAGATGTTGAGCACAACCTCACCTCCCTCAAACCATTGTATTTTCCTGATCACCCCAGGCCACCTTCATTGCTGTTTTAGGCAGATACTATGTGATGGTCATCATGAGGGAACCAGCTGACCCAGTTCCTCTTCCATACTATGTCCTTTCCTTAATCATTAAAGAGATTTTACAGATATTATCCTCCTCTTTGTTATTTTCCTCTTTGATCACCCATTACTTAGCCCTTTATCCTCTCCTCATGAGTGTTGCTCAGTTATGCCAGGAAAATTTCTCTTGCCCTTCTGCCTTCATTCCTCTTTTTCCCTCTTTCTTCTTTTTCTAAAGAATTTTCTAAATTTCTTCCCTTCGTTTCTCCTCCCCCTTCCCCAAGATGGCATGCAATCTGATATATATAGTCATATCAAACATCCATATTAGTCATGTTGTGAAAGAAGAATCAGAACAAAAGGAAACCACAAGAAAGAAAAAACAAAACAACACAAAAAGAGAAAATAGTATGCTTCAATCTGCATTCAGACTCCACAGTTCTTTCTCTGGGTATGGATAGCATTTTCCATCAAGTGTCTTTTGGAGTTGTCTTAGATCCTTACATTGCTGAGAAGAGCTAAGTCTATCAAAGTTGGGCATTGCGCAGTATTGTAGAGCATATTTTACATATGGCTGTAGATAGCTTTGATTATTTCATCTGAAAACTGTTCATATCTTTTCATCATTTATCAATTGGGAAATGACTCTTATTTTTATAAATTTAACTCCGTTCATGATATTTTTGAAAAATGAGGCCTTTCTCAGAGAAACTTGTTTCAAAATTTTCCTCAGTTACCATTCCCTCCATCTTATTCCCCCCACTATTTATTCTATTCTCTCTCTCCTTTTGCCGTGTCCCTCCTTAAAAGTATTTTGTTTCTGATTTCCCCCTAGACCAATCTGCCCTCCTTTCTATCACCATTCCTTACCTTCTCTTATCCCCTTCCCCTCCTGCTTTCCTGTAGGGTAAGATAGATTTCTATACTCAATTGAATATGTATGTTATTCTCTCTTTGAGCCAGTTCTTATGAGAGTAAGGTTCACTCACTCCCCCTCACCTTCTTTCTCTTCCTGTTCACTGTAAAAGCTTTTTCTTGCCTCTTCTATGTGAGATAATTTACCCCCATTCTGCCTCTCCCTTTCTCTTTCTCCCAGTACATTCCTTTTACACCCCTTAATTTTATTTTTTTTAGATATCATCCCTTCATAGTCAACTCACAGCTGTGCCCTCTGTCTATATATACTCCTTCAAACTGCCCTAATAATGAGAAAGTTCTTATGAGTTACAAGTATCATCTTCCCATGTAGGAATATCAACAGCTTAAATTTATTATGTCCTTGGTTTCCCTTTCCTGTTTACCTTTTTATGCTTCTCTTGCTTCTTGTATTTGAAAATCACATATTCTGTTCAGTTCTGGTCTTTTCATCAAGAGTGCTTGAAAGTCCTCTGTATCATTGAATTTCCACTTTTTCCCCTGAAGGATTATGCTCAGTTTTGCTGGGTAGGTGATTCTTGGTTGAAATCCTGGCTCCTTTAACCTCCAGAATATCATATTCCAGGCCCTCTAATCCTTTAATGAAGAAGCTGCTAAATCTTATGTTATCCTGACTGTGGTTCCACAATACTTGAATTGTTTCTTTTTGTTTGCTTATAACATTTTCTCCTTGACCTGGGAGCTCTGGAATTTGTTTATATTTTGTGGGAGTTTTCATTTTGAGACCTCTTTTAGGAGGTGATTGGTGGATTCTTTCAGTTTCTATTTTAGCCTCTGTTTCTGGAATATCAGAGCAATTTTTATTGATAATTTCTTGAAAGATGATGGTTAGGCTGTTTTTGTGATCATGGCTTTAATATAGTCTAATAATTTTTTAAAATTTTCTCTTCAGGAGTATTTTCCAGGTCAGTTGTTTTTCTGATAAGGTATTTCACATTGTTTTCTATTTTTTTCATTATTTTGGTTTTGTTTTATTATTTTTTAATTTCTCATAAAGTCATTAGTTTCCATTTGCTCAATTCTCATTTTTAAGGAATTATTTTCTTCAGTGAGCTTTTATATCTCTTTTTTTTCCCCACTTGGCCAGTTCTACTTTTTAAGAAGTATTTTTCCTTTGGCAAATTTTTGTGCCTCTTTTTCCATTTGGCCATTTCTGCTTTTTAAGGCATTCTTTTCCCCACTGACTTTTTGTATCTCTTTTACCATTTGGCCTATTCTGTTTTTTAAGGTATTAATTTCTTCAGTATTTTTTTGTGTCTCCTTTACCAAGTTGTTGACTTGTTTTTCATGATTTTGTTACATCACTCTCGTTTCTCTTCCCAGTTTTTCCTCTACCTCTCTTACTTGATTTTCAAAATGTTTTTTGAGCTTTTCCACGGCCTGCGACTAAATCCTATTTTGACTTTTTTATCTTCTTCTGAGTGTGTGTTTTGATCTCCTATGTCACCATAGTAACTTTCTGTGATCAGAACTTTTTTTCTGTTGTTTGCTCATTTTCCCAGCCTATTTCTTTACTTTTAACTCTTATTTAAGGTAGGGCTCTGCTTCTAGAGTAGAGGGTGTACTGTCTCAAGCTTCAGGAGTTTTGGGCAGGTGTTTTCAGAGATATTTCTAGGGACTTGTAAATTTTTAGTTTTCCAAGGTGGTATGAACTAAGAAGAGGTGTGTTTACTCCTCTCTTGGCCTATGCTCTGGTCCATGAATCACCACAAGCACTCTTTTCTGCCCTGGAACTGTGACAATGGTCCCTGCCCCACTGTGGCTTCAAGCTTTCATATGCTAGTGCTTCTCCTTTCCCTGGGCCTGCCACCTAGTACCTTAACCTGGGTCTGAGCATGGGCAAAGCAACAGAGTCTTGCCTCAGTGCTAGCAAAGAGACCCCTGTAATCTCATTCTTACCAGTCATCTGACCCCCTTACTGCCTGTTGGCTGACAGCTTTGGACAGTGATCTACCAGGGCTTGCTCTTGGTTTGCTGGGACCCAGTCTGTGTTGGACTGTGCTTCACTCTTACCTAGATGCAACAGCCCTTTCATGCTGACCTTCTAAGTTGTCTTTGACTAGAAAAGTATTTCACTCTGTCCTTTTGTGGGTTCTGCTGCTCCAGGATTCATTTTATAGCATTATCTAAAGGTGTTCAGAGGGGTTTTGGGGAGAGCTCAGGTGAGTTGCTGCCATTTCTCCACTATCTTGGCTCCATCCCCATTTGATTCACTTTCATGTTTGTTTGCCTACCTGGAAAAAGGAGGGGGTTATTAAGAAAATCCCGAGGTAAAAAATAATACATAAATTCATTAAAAAAGAAGATCCCTGCAGTCTCTTTTTACTTTAACATTCTGTGACTTTTCATTTCTAAACCCTTGACAATGTCTAGAACTTCCCTTCAGAATCTTCATATTCATCTACTTCTTCACTCTCTTTCAACTAAATTTTCTATAGTATTAGGATTTAAGATACATTAATTTTTAAAAATCCTTGGATTTGTTTTGTTTAAATGTCAGTATCATAGCTTATGTGTATACAATCGTCCATGTTGCAGGATTATTCATGTCAAACTCTACTTTCTAATTCTTATTAAGTAGTTCAACTAATGTTGATCAAGAGATCCACAAAGGGCAGAACTTTATAGGTGAGAAATCAAATTCTGAGGGGTTGTGACTTATTCACAGTTAAGGACAAGTAGGCCTGGAATCCAGGTCTCTAGGTTCCCGTTTCTAATACTTTCCTCTTGAGAAGGGTAGTAAGAAGAACATGGACCAGGGGTTATAAAGAAGGTATGAAAGACCTGAGTTTGAATCTCAGGAAAGTCGCCAAACCTCTTTCATTGTCAGTTTCCTCTTCTGTGGAAGAGGAAATAATAATAATAATAATAATAATAATAATAATAATAAGGTGATGATGATGATGATGATGATAGTTAACATTCATGTTCCAGACACTCTGCTAAGTGCTTTATAATTATCTCTTTTGATCTTTGCATCCACCCTGTGAGGTAGACACTAGCAATACCCCATTTTACAGATGAGGAAACTAAGGCAGAAAGAGATTAAGTGAATTGCTAAAATGGTTAACCAGCATCTGAGGTTGGATTTAAACCTAATCTTCCTGACTCCAGGCCTGACACTCTAAACACTCTACCACCTGTCTGTAGAATGGAGATGCTTGCCTTGCCTTCTTCACTGGAAAGTACTATATAAGTAAGCTGTTACTACCCTGTGCTACCTATTTACATCAGTAGCACTGATTGATAATTGCATAATCAGAGTTTAAAAAGGGCCCTTACAAGTCATCTAATCCATAGTAGCCAAAACCTCTACCCCACAGATTGACATCCCGTCTTTGCCTGAGCAATCCATCCTAATTTTGGATAACCCTAACTTTTAGAAAGCTCTTCCTTATCATTAATCAACCAATCAACAAGCATTTATTAAATACTTAACTTCCACTAATAGGTCTTGGTTTTGCCCTCTGGAGTTACAATGAATGTCTAATCCATTTTCCACATGAAGTCCTCTTAAGGACTTTAATTATCTGTTTAAACCAAAATATTTAATTACTACCTTGTAGCATGAAGGTGTGAGCTATAACAGTGCATAGCTTTGGATGTAGGGGCAGTTTTTCTTACCCAGGCATGTACTTTTCATCTGTTTAGGAGGTAATATGTGTTTAACTAGTGTGAAATTGGGAGCCTCAAGGTCTTAAGCAAAGAAGAAGATTGACTCATCCCAAGTCAGGTCATCAAAGTATGGCTTTATTTTGGTTGGAAATTGTATGTTGTAAAGTCATACACACCTGTTTTCACATATACTATAATTAATATACTCTAATTAAAATTTCTATAGCACTCTAAAAGTTGTCCTCTTAACTCTATCAAGTAGATAGATTCCATTTTACAGATGAGTCTACTGAGACTCAATTTCCTTCATTAACCAGCTGTGTATAGGAGCAGTTTTGTGTTGGAAGACTTCCATTTACAACATGCTTATATTTGTTTCTCATAATAAATATCAAGCTGAGAAAGTAGTTCACAATCACTGACTACAAACTCACGAAGATGAAAATTTAAGACCTTTACCAGAGAATGGAAGAGTACCTGAAGAGGGTTTATTCTTCTAATAGTGAGGGCCTGATGGTTTATGATTGCTGTTGATCTAAATGAAGATTGGTATTGAATAGAAAATATATAGTCCTTCACGCTATCAAAGAGGAAATAAAAGGGAAGATGAGTTTTTTAAAGTGTAGAACTTTCCCAAAACTGACCTTGGAACTTGCGTTCTAATGTGAGAAAGATAATTATGCTGACTTTGTTTTTGCTTCCTTTACTTTATATAGCACAGTGTAAAAGCAGAGTTAATGGTTAGAAATACTTTTGAAAGTATTTGCTGTGTTTAGCTCTAGCAGGTAAATTAGTCAAGTCTCTGATACTTCGTGCACCTCAGTCTACAAAATTGTCTTACAACTGTGGGTTTGAGATCCTTTTGAGATGACTTTTTGACCCAGAAACTATTTCATTGCTTTTGTTCAGTTGTTTTAGCTGTGATCAACTCTTTGTGACCCTATTTGGGGTTTTCTTGGCAAAGGTACTGAAGTGGTTGGCCATTTCCTTCTCCAGCTCATTTCACAGATGAAGAAACAAAGACAAACAGGCCTAAATAACGTGCAGAGTTACATAGGTACTAAGTGTCTGAGGCAGGGTTTGAACTCAAGGAGGTTGAGTCTTCCTGACTCTATCCACTTTGCTGCCCATGATTATTCCACCAGTTTTCTACTACATGACTGGTCTGTCCCCCTAAGCCCCAGATTTAATGTGTTCTCTTCTAGCAGGGGTTTTGCTTCTTCCCACTTAGGTAATCCATCTGCAGAAGTGGAGACTTGAGCAAAATTTACTTTCTCTCTTCCTATGTAATACTATTCTCTCATGTGTTCTTACACTTTGCCCTTTTCTCTCTTTGTAAACTCTATGTGTGCTTCATCTGTATGCATTATGTTGGAAATACTCCTTATGAGGCTTTAAAGTTTTAAATTTTCAAATGCACAAAATACCGTTTTACTACACTGGAAAATGATGACATTTTGAAAGGTCACATTCTATAGTTGAGAAATCAGAAATATTTGTGTGAATCATTTCAGTCATGTAAGTGAGTTGAATGTCAATATTATAGAACCATGATGGAAAATATTACTTTGTTTTTAAAGTAATTTTGATGACGTTCTAGAATCTAAGGAATCGAGCACCTGAGTGGAAAACTTCAGCACACAAATAGTTTCTGGTAATAGACATGGCTTTTATATTTAGCCTCCAACTTAACCACAGCTACTACCTTACCCGGGGTAACAGCTCCTAGTTTCCTAGTCACAACTGCAGGATATTAAAACATGGCTAGGATCCTAGCTATTTGGTTAAGATAGCCTCAGGAGTTAAAAAGGATGTTTGTTTCCTGGTAGCAGGCTGATTTCTAGTGATGCTATATTACAAAGAGGTTATGTAATAAAGAAGAAAACAGGGAATATCAGTGGTGTTTGGTAACATATTCCTTAGGTTTCCAGATGATACAAAATTTTTTGGGTTCACTTAAAATCTTGGAAGACAAAAAGAGATTGAAAACTGATGAGAGAGAGCTTGCAATAACAAGATAAATTTACAGTAGGGACAAATGAAGGGTAATGGTAGACTTGGGGACTGAAAAGCAATTCTACCAAGTACAAGACTAAGAATGAAAGGCCAGGCACAAATCCAATAGAAAAAGATTTGTCAGTGATAATGAGCCACAGGTTGACTATAAGTCAGCAGTGGAGTGGAATATTGTTTTTCAACCTTGGTACTAGGATGTTGTCATGGGAAAATGACATTTAAGAAGCATGAAATAATCTGACTGCTTTATTCAGCATTGGCCAGACCTTTATTTAAATGGATTTTCAAGTCTGGCTCTATATTTAAAATAAAATTCAAGCAAACAAACTTAGAAAAGACCAAGGAAAAGCAGTGAATATGATGAAAGGCTTTGGAAAATAGGACTCATGAGAAAAGGTTAAAAGCTGGGAATCTTTAATTTGAAGAGAAGTTTAAGAGGCCACTTAATAAATGTCTTCAAGTATATGAAGGGTTGTTACAAGGAGGATTCTGAGCAGCTGTTTCCTATCTCCATGAAGGGCTGAAAGAAAAGAAATTGGTTTAAGTTACCTTAAAAGATTGAGGTTAACCATGCAGGAGCATTTGTTGGGAGAAATGGACTTATCAAACTCCCAACCATTTTTGTGGAGGAAAGCTGTGAAATCTCTTATCTCTAGGACAACTTCATATGCTTCCCTTCTTGACCAGAGGGTTGGCAGTGGGGTGGGGAGGTGGTGAAGGGGAGAGAGGGAAGCTGTCAAGCTAACCTTTCTCTGACTTCTATTGTACAGTTGATCTGTATTGCAAAATCAGTTACTGCTCTTCATATCTATTTGTCTATCTGTCTGTCTATCTATCTATCTGAAAGAAGTAATGACAATAAAATTGTATATAGTTTGGTATCACTCAACAAGATTGGAAATTTCCTCAGGGCAAAAAATAGATTTAGGCTACAACCATAATGCCTACCAAGCCTGTGGTGTAGTACTTGTCACATAAAATAAAATAAACAGCATGGTGTTGCAAAATTATCATTGGAATTAGAAGACCTATTATCTTTTTTTTTTCCGAGGGGGGAAGGCAGGGCAATTAGGGTTAAGTGACTTGCCCAAGGTCACACTGCTAGTAAGTGTTAAGTGTCTGAGGCTGGGTTTGAACTCAGGTCCTCCTGACTCCAGGCCTGGTGCTCTATTCACTAGCCTTCCCCCCACCCCCCACTTTTTTTATTACCTATTTTATTTTCAATCAGCTAAAATTAAATTTTTCCTTATAACTTCTTTCTTTTTGTTTTTAGTTCCCTGAATCCTACCCCCCCATCAATCTATTGTCTTGTCTTTTCCACATGACAACACTGATGGGTGGAATATATTTCTGATATTCAAAGACTTTTATTATGTACCCATTAATCTTCTCTTTTTCTCTTAGCCCATCTTCATAGGGAATGACTAAGTCTCTTCCCTATTCTGGCCTCACATATGAATAGAGGGGCACTGAACCTTCTCTTCTCTCTCATCTCCCACTATGGTGACACTATCTACTCCCACTGATTGACTTGCCCCACTGTTGATAGGGATAAACTACTAGGCATAGATGTCCCGTTTACTTCTCAAACTTTACACGTCCAAAGTGTAGCTCAGTACTTTTCTTTAACTGCCTTTCCTTCAAATTTCCCTGTTTTACTGCCTTGCTATCACCAGGTATTTCCAGATCGTGCAATCAAATGAAATTATGACATATCCAGACAAACTTTAACAAAGTGAAAAGCTTAGCAATTAAAATAACATCCTTGACTCCATCATGATGCCTCCCTCCCTTCCCCCCCATCAATAGCCAAGTCCTGGTGATTCCATTTTCACCATATTTCTCACATTTGTACCTTCTTACCACTCATGTGTCTATTCCAACCCTAGTTCAGGTCATATCTCTCATCTGGACTATTGCAAAGCCTCCTAATTGGTCTCCTTGCTAATAGTTGCCCCTTTTAACCAATCTTGCATTTGGCTGTCAAAATAATCTTTCTAAGGCCCAAGGCTTATCATATCACTTTTGTGCTCAGAAATTACATGTGTCTCCCACCTCCGAGTTAAATGCAAAATCCTTAGCCTGGCACTTAAAGCTTTCTACAATCTGGATCCACCTTCCCTTTCCAGACTTACTTCACATTGTTCATCACATGTGTTCACAGCTAAATTGGCCTGCTAATTATTCCCTAATCCTGAGTATTTCATCTCTTGTTCTATCTTTGCACAGTCTGACCCTGTGGATGAAGTGTACTCCCCTTACAATAATGATAATAGATAACATTTATAGAGTGCTTACTGTGTTAGGTGCCAAGCTAAATGTTATATAGTGTCTCACTTGATGGTGCTATTATTATTCCCATTTTGCAGATGAGGAAACTGTGGTAAACTGAGGCTAAATAGAGGTTAAGTGACTTGCCCAGGGTCATCTAGTAATTGTAAAGACCTGGCAAGTTTCATTCAAGTCCATTTCTTATTTCAGCAGTCCAATCACAGCTAATGGAGTGAGTGAACTTTATTTTTGTTTAGAATAGACATAATGCTTGACGGAACCTAGAACCCTGAATTGCAGTTTTTGTACCTAACGATAGCACTAAAAGTAACTCATCAAATTTATTATATTCTTAATTTTTCAAACTTAAAGTATCTCTGAGGACAGCAGTGGCCATTTTCATCTATTAAGTAATTAGGGCTTTTCCAACCCTGGACTGGAAATTAAGAGAGAAATATGGATTCTAGCTGTGATGTGGTCTCTAACCAGCTCTGTGATCTTAGGGAAATATTTAAAAATATCTCTGGGTCTAAATTTCCTAATTTGAAAAATGTAGAGTTTGGGTTGATGTTCTCCAAAGTCCCTTTTTCCTCCAAAAATTCTGTGATCCTCACTAGATGTTATAAAAATAGAAAACTGATAGAAAGTGCCCTAGCCTGAGGTTATATGCTTTTTTGCAGTGCCTTTTTTATTCTATCAATTTTTCCCATACGTCTTCCTTGACTTCTCAGTGCCAGTAGCTGTCATGAATTAAGGCTTCTGCTAGGCTTTCAGTCTGTCAATTTAATGTCCTTTCTCCCCTCCTTTCTTCTTTCCCTTTCTCCCTCCCTCCCTCCTTCCCTCCCTCCCTCCCTTCCTTCCTTCCTTCCTTCCTTCCTTCCTTCCTTCCTTCCTTCCTTCCTTCCTTCCTTCCTTCCCTCTGTTCTTTACTTCCTCCATTCTTTCCTCCTTCCCTCCCTACATAAAAGCCCCGTATTAATTGTGATCACAGGTACCAAGTTTTTGGAAGGTGATCGAAAGATGCTTGAAAGATTTTATCCATCTTTGTTGCTGCCCTCAGTGACTTAGACTATTTTATAATGGCCTAACATAGATATTTTGTATACAACTTTATTATGCTTTAAGAAGTTTGAAGACAGTGACCTTTTAAATTCATTACTTACATTGTTTTTGACTTTTCTGAGATCCTGCTGGTAAGGTGGTTCTCACACACTGTGAAGTAGTGGGGCTGTTGCTTCTACTTAATAACGGATACATGCAAAAGAAAACTTACATGACTATGTACTAGTTACTCAGGCAACTGAACCTAGTTGATGAATCTGACACTGCCAAACAGAAAGTATTTCAGTTAGACCACTTAACAAAGGGAATGCAGTTTTTGTTTTTTTTTCTTTTTTGGTTACTTGCCCTATTGTGTCTGTGTGCTGTATTTCACTTTAAAAGTTCAAATGTATTTTATAGCCTCTTGCCTCGGGGAAAAATTGGTAAATACTGAATTTGGAAGTTCTCACTCATCTCTTGCTTTTGAAATGTTAATGAAGTCACTTTTTAGACAATGGTTGTGAGGAAAATTTATAGCACTCTGTTTGGTGTTGGATCTGGAGGGAGGGAAATGCAGTTTTTCCAAATTCATTTTTAATGTATAAAGGTTATACAGGTTAACATCCAATTAGCTATTCTGTGTTTTGTAAAGACTGATTATATTTTAAAGACATTCTCAATATTGTATAATAATCAAATAACTAATTTCTGATCAAACTGTCCTAAAAGAATGTATGTTCCAATTGTACCTATCCAAAAAACAAAAACAAAAACTTTTCATGTACTATGTTTGTAATGCAAATCTGACCAAACTGAAATTAAATAAACCAATTATCAGTGGAATAAAAAAAATGTAAGGAAGTCATTTGGGCTTATTTTGCCATTTGATTGCCTTAATCAAGAATCACTGTTTTGGTAAATATTTATGTTATGCCCACACATAAAGATCAGAGTTAAAACAGACTTCCACCTAATTGTAATAGAGTTAAAATAATTTAATATTGCAAAAGTTACTTGGACTGCCATCCTGCTCTCTGAAATATAGTGCAATAAAATTAGCCTTTCTCTCTTGTCTGGGTGTGGAAACGAGTATCCATGGACCAAAGGAAATTTGAGGAGTTTTGGCAGGAGTGAATGAAATGAAGGATTTTGCAACATGAAGATTTTTGGCATTTATAAAAGGACAGTTCCATCAGCATCCAAAACAGTTTTCAGACATTAATTTATTAAAATTTGAAACCTGCTGATGAGAATTAGTATGCATAATTATTCCTATTTTACTCTCAGAAATAAACCACAAAATAATTTTAGTTACCTGTGCAAAGCCCCATAATGAATTAGTCAGTGCTTAATCCTGAAGGAAAAAAAAATCCGTATCTACCTAGTCATTTGTATCAGCATGATTATGCCATCATTCTCACCTTGAAAAAAAATTGTCTGTGTAAGGTATGTTCCCTTTAAGGTTCTGCTCTTTTTTCTGGAGCAGTTTGGTACTAAAAGGACAAGAAAAAATACTTTTGCAAGAATGTAAAAGAACAAATTATTTGGCAAAGAATGTAAGGAGTTGCTTCTTTCATAGATGAACTCTTCAGTACCTGAAAGGAATAGGAAAATAAACCAAGAAAACAAAACAAAACAAAAGAAAAACCCTGCTACAATCCAGGTATAAAGAAACACAGATTTCACTTGACAGAAGAGTGCTATGGAGCAGAAAAATGAACTGTGCCATAAATATAAAGGCTTAAATCACCTTGTAGATGATGTAGGGTGATTTCTCATTTGTATATGAATAGTTTAGTTTAAAGGGACAGAGAAAGACATTGTTTACCAAAAACTTACAAAATTTAAGTATGAAGTAGTTTTTTTTGTTGTTGTTTTGTTTGTTTGTTTGTTTTTTAAAGAAATTTAGACTGTGGAAGAGGGTCAGGATTACTTTGAAAATTGACAAGTGTCTGGAGACATTGTGGTCTGTTAGCTCATTTGTATGTAGCTGTTTGAAAACTTCAGGATAAAAACTAAAAAAAATGAAAAAATATTATAATTGTGTTTGGATAGGATGATTAATAAGGACTATTGATTTTATAGGGAAGATTTGGTGGCTTTTTAGTGAAAGGTGAGTTTACTGAGTACCAGGAGGATCTGATTAAAACCATTAAAAATTTAGGGAAGAGTTTGAAGAAGAATAACTGGAATGGTTAGAGTCAGGGAAGGAAGGAGAAACTCAACAAAAATGCCAACCACACTGGAATGTGGGTAAAGAACCATTTGCTGGAATCACCCTTAATAAAAAGAAAATTTTAGCTACAAGATTTCTGATTGGCTGAAGAAAGACTGGAAATATTTATTGGATGAGAGCTTCAGTATTAGGTGATGGACTTCTAAGAGAGGTGAAATCTCTTAGTACCTGTTGTTCTTTGCTGCCCTCTCTCTGGCTTAAAAGGGAAGAATAAGAAAAGGAGAAAAAAATTTTAGTTGCTTTATTGTATAGAAAGAGATGCTGAGTTAGTTGTAAGTATGCAGTACGTAATCCTAGTGAGTTAAGAGTTGATTGGGTTTATCTGCCTTGCCCAGAAAGTTAACCAGTTATTTTATTATAGGCTCTCTTTGTTAGGAGGTGACTGATCAGTGCTGCATTCTGGTTAATGAATAGACTGCCTATATTGCCAGCCTGATGAGTTTTACACTTCTCCAGATTAAAGGAATTACTATCCAAATTAAGAGATAATACTTTCTTTTTTATTTCTTTTTTTTTTGCCTTTTTTTTTTGGAGGGCATTTGGGGTTAAGTGACTTGCCCAAGGTCACATGGCTAATTTTTGTGTTAAGTGTCTGAAGCCGGATTTGAACTCGGGTCCTCCTGACTCCAGGGCCGGTGCTCTATTCACTGCGCCACCTAGCCACCCCGCGATAATACTTTCTAACCACTCTTTTGAAAGTGATTGTAAACTGGAAGTTCTTGTAAATGCATCTTTGGTTTCAGAATAGATTATTTGCCTATGGAGAGAGTGGTAAAGAATAAGAGGGGAGCAGTTGGAAGAGATACAGCTTTGTGTGATGTAGATGTTCCTAAATGGAACAATGATATAAAAACCCTGCAGTCTAGAACTGTTACCCCTAAGCATGTAGGTTTTCTTCCTTTGTGGTGCTATCTTGTCAAGTTTTTATAAGTGCATGCCTACTTCCCTTTCCCAAGTTTAACTGAGGACATTGGTGGAAAAGTGTAATGTGGATTATAGTGAATTTAGTGTTCCTGCATTTTCTTTAGTATATAAATATCCCGGATATTAATATTTCTTTTGCTTTATTATTTAAGTAAATGGTTATGTTTAAGACTAAGTGTCTGACAATTGTGAGTACCTGGGCTTGTATAAATAGAAATTGTGGGATGGGTCTAAAGAGATGATTAAGAAGGATATGCCTCCTCAACAGGGTTACCTCTTGGACCCTGAGAGAATTTAAAAGAAGTCACGCTGTAGTGATCCCGTTTTGGGGATCTAGGTTTTTCAGAATGAGGGCAGTTTGGGTAAAGGGAATCAACACATAGAATGAGAGTAGATGTCCACAGACAGTCTATTCACATCGTACGAAAGGTGTAAAATGCTGTTGTGTACTGTGTCCCACCTCCACCTCCCCAATCATTGTATTTGTCAAAATGGGGAAAAAATGAAGAATTGCATACAAGTCATTACAGTAACAGTCCTTTTCATCGGTCAAGGTGTCTGATATTACTACGACTAATGTTAGCTACTTGAAGACAGGAACAGTTTTATTTTGGCTTTCTAACCAGGATTTAGCACATAGGTGCATAATGAGGGAATTGAAATTGCTACCTTCACTCACCTCTTTTAGCAATAAATGTTGGTTTGGGATAGGGAGACTTGTTTAAATATAAAATAAAGAAACCAGTTGGGCCCTATACTTTGCTAGGATTATTTTCCTCTCTCTTCCAAAGTAATTAATTTCTGAACATCTTCATTTTCTAGATGACAAAATGAGCATATTACCATCTCTGTTAAATGGTGTGAAGGTAAACTTCATTTGTTTAATTTCTTTGGCCACTTTTGGGTAAATTTTTACTGTCACCTACTTGCAACCTGTATAGGTTGCTTATGTGAATAACACAACTTTGACTAAAGGTTTCTTTTAGAAATAGACTAGCAATAGAATTTTCATTTTTAGGGAAGGAGAGGGGTGATTTTTCCATTTTTAAAGTTCAAACACATGATTAGAAGTACCCCATGAATTATCCCTTGGGTAAAAGTAAGACTCCTTGTGCCTTTTGTTTATTTGTTTGTTTTTGGAGGGTGGAAGACAAGACAATTGGAGTTAAGTGACTTGCCCAAGGTCACACAGCTAGTAAGTATGTCACGTGTCTGAGATCACATTTGAACTCAGGTCCTCTAGACTCCCAGACTGGTGCTCTATTCATTGTGTCACTTAACTATACCCTCCTTATGCTTTTTAAGGCATTTTATAAAGTCTTTAAACTGTTAGCAAACTTTGCTGATCTCTTTTTTTTAAGCATATAAAGTTAACAGCATTTTATATAACCTAGCATCCTCTTATGATGGAATTATTGGTATGTATGATGGAATTGTTTATATGTTTTGGAAGCCTGATGGATCAGACTATTACCTACCTTTAGGGTATCCCAACCATTAAAGAAGACACCTTAAAGAGTCTGGTTGAGTTGTATTTGGTATCTGCAGTTTTAAAAATTCTAATCTATTCCTTTAAGTATAATTTTAAGTACAAGTTTCTGCTGTCTTGTATATTGATATTGTAAACATCATTAGGCTCACATTATTGACACATTCAAGTTTTCCTTATTTCTCACCTTCATCAAGGACTTC
This sequence comes from Gymnobelideus leadbeateri, assembly GCA_011680675.1. Lineage (NCBI taxonomy): Eukaryota > Metazoa > Chordata > Mammalia > Diprotodontia > Petauridae > Gymnobelideus > Gymnobelideus leadbeateri. Next base: position 155,915 of record WOXC01011911.1, read on the forward strand.
CAGAAGTTCTCTTATTAAGAATATAAAATTATTCTAAAAAGAATCTTACAAATCTTTATTTCTAATCCTCTTTCCTTCTCTGACTTATGCAGTTATATTGCATTGGGAGTGTCTTCTGTAACAATGAATTAAATAAATCATCTGAATAAAGTGAAGTTTGGTAATTGCTTTTTGGCTCAGTCTCTGGGTCCCCTATACCTAACATTGTGCGTTATATTTTGTAAATGCTTATTGAAGTGAAATCTGTTTGCCTTTGATACCTTGGCATTTCTCATCCTCCTGTGTTTTCAACAGCTGGTATTAGAGAGCTAACTAAAACTAAGTTCTCAGTGGGGTATCAAGATGTCCTTTAAGTGTGCTTGGTGAGTATCTTCCCCCTTGAAATAAAATGGGTTTTCCAACCATGGGAAAAGCAATGTGAACCACTGGAAAGGATCTCAAAGGCAAAAAGATATGGGTTCACTTTGCAACCCTGAGTAAGTCACTTAACCTCTCAGTTCTCTAAGCAAGGCAAATTATAACTTTCAGAAAAAATGCCTACGTAAATTGGTAGAAGGCGTTTCATCAGCTGGGGATTCCTTATACCAATGAAATCACAGGTCCAATCTTTTATCTTAACCAGAACATTTGAATAGGGTTAAGGCCATCCCCTACCCCAAATTAATTGATATAGAATGTGGATCACTTTATTCTGTTTGCAAATAGATGAATTTTAATGGAGGGCATATTTCCTCATAAGGCATAAATGTTGAATTGTCTTCACAGTCTATGCTTATTGAAGTTCACAGGATCCCTAATATAAATTAGCATACTCTAAATAATACTATAATTTATTATGAATTGCCTGTTTCCTTTTTACCATTTAGCCTAAGATTTCCAATTATTTAATACATTAAAATGAGCTATTTCACAACTAAAATTTTGGTTATGTCTCAAAGGAAAATAATAGTTATGTTTTTGTAGCAAAAATCTCTTTATGACCAAAAAAAACCAACCAATCCCAAAAGTTGGCATTCTTTTGAAAAGGAAGAGGATTTTGCTTTGTTTTTGTTCACTCATGATCTGAAGAGAAGTAAAGAGATATTTATAGCCCCATTATTTTTCTCTTTTTAAATCTTTCTCTGTTGTTTTCTGCCATGCTGTTTACTTACATCTTCTCCCATTACTTATTACCACTTAATGCCTTTTCTATATTAATCTCTCTTTCCTGATTTACTTGTGGGATTTTATAATAAACAATTCTACTTAAGGCAGAAGGGGGAATAAAGAAAACCTTCCTTTCCAGTTGACAAGAGTTGTATAGATTTTTGAATCTCTTAGACAAAATGAAGAGACCTACCATACAACAGTGCTTGTGGACTGTTATATCCCCACCACCACTCCTAAAGAAAAGTGAAAGATACTTTGTCCTTACAGGCCATTTAGAGGATAAAGATTAAGGATCAGATAATTAATTAATGCTCTATTTTATTTAACAGTAATATCCCATTTCCTCCTAGACCTGTTCATTCAAAAATATTTACTAAGTCCTTGCTCTGTCCCTGCATTGTGGGAAAGAAGGGACATTTGACTAGTTGGTGAGACAGGGTATATTCATGAAACAATTAGACTGTGATTCAAAGCAAAAATAGAGCCAGCAGCACTTCTGGCCAAGATGGCTGCCCAAAAAGGAAGCAGACTGCCCAGCTCCCATATACCTATTACAACAAAACCTAGAAATTTGCAACAGGCCAAATAACAATCATTAAATCCAATGAGAAGCTTATACCCACAACTCTGTAAAGGTCAGCCAGAAGCCTGAGGACAACAAGAAAGTGGGCCTTCAGGAAAACCAACTCCAGCACTGGTATAGTCCTCCAGCCTAACTGGCCAAAGCTGAGTGTAATCTATAAATCTTTGTGTCATTAGGCAGCAGTAGCAGAGGGTTCTCCTCAGAAAGTCCCATGGTGGTCAGAAAGCTGAAAAGTGAAAACGTTGGAAGCCGTAGGGAGCAATAGTGGGCAATGACCAGCTACACAGCAGCACTGATACTGGTATAGTTTAGGACAAAGGGCTCTGAGGTCCCTTATACTCTACCCTGAGATGTCACAGAGGGCCCTAAAGATAAGTGCTTTTGATCTCAAAAAACCAAGAGGGCCTAGATCTGGGAGGTATGTGGAGGTAAGGAGAAGAATCCAGGGGGCCCAAAGCATGAACAAGTATGGATCATCTCCACTCAAAAATACTGCAGTCTCACCTTGGCACAAAGCCCCAGTTCAGAAATGGAAGTGAAGAGTAAATTAAGGAAAACACTGATTAATATAAAAAATAACAAATCTGGAGATCCCCCTCCCCCCCAAAAGGAGAGAGTACATAACAACTGTAAGCAGAGACTCAAAGAATGACAGAATAAATTGTGATATTAATATAATGCAATATTGTTGAGCCCTAAGAAATGACAAAAGAAACAATCTTAGAGAATCCTGATTCGTATGAACTGATGCAGAGTGGAGTGAGGAGAACCAGGAGAATAGTCTGTACAAGGACAGCAACATTGTAAAGAAAAGCTACTTTCAAAGACTTAAGAACTCTGATCACTGACTTATCCAGAAGACCTGTATTGAAGCATGGCTTCCACCTTCTGACAGAGGGGTGATCTGCATGAAGATACAGAAAAAGACATACATTTTTGTTCATGAACACTTTGTGCATCCATTTTGCTATACTACATTTATTTGTAAAAGGTTCCCCTCCTTTCTTTTCTCTCAACTAATAGAGGAATTTTAGGGGGGGGAGGGGAAAGATGTCGGCAATGTTTCCCTATGTTAAAACATTTTTAAATGCACAGAAATGGAGAAATTCAGAAGGAAGCAGAGACAGGAAGACAATTTTTCACGTATGTAGAATTTTCAATGTGTGGGATAAAAGAGTTCAGAGTCTGAATCTGAGATCAGAAAAGGTCTTTATTCTTTCTCACGAGAAAGGGCCCTCTGCCCCTGTCACTCAAATGGCATCTGCCAGGGAGAGAGCAACAGGTAGAAGCAAGTCCATGGTTATATAACCTTCTAATGCAGAAACCCAACCCCCCAACTGGCCTTCACTCTCATTGGTAGGGAGGCCGGCCCACATCCTAAGCATGGGAATCTATCTTGGAGACAAAGGACACGGAAAGATGTGGGTGTCCAGTGCAAGGCCAGGAAGGCAGTTCTGTCGTCATTTGGCATATCTTGTGCTGAGGTGGCACTGGGGAGGGTCTCCATTGCTCTAAGTCCCAGATTCCTGTAAGGTCAGGTGACCTCTAAACTTAGGCCTGGTGTATGCTGAAGCCACTCTAGATTTGATTTTTCAGAATGGGGAAACTTCACTGCAAATTATCCCTCACACTACTTTAAAAAAAAAAAGTGGTATGAAATAGAAATTCACATTTCATAGAGAATTTTTTTCTGGTGTTCTGATGTGTCTGGAAATGTCCTTTTTTAAAATTGTTGTTAAGTTCAGAATAAAAATTGAAAAAAAATTAATAGAATGAGCACCTGATACCATGACAAAGAGCGCTGCATTTTGAGTCCGTGGGCCCTGGGTTCAAATTCTCCCTCTGCCACGTTCCTTGTGCGTTTGGAGATCATTTCTGTACCTTCTTTTGCACATTGTAAAATGAGGGCATGGGACCAGATCAGGTCTAAAGGCAGTATCAACTCAAAATCTGTGATCAGAGAGCAGAAATGTAGTGCTTCGTAATCATTTATTTCATCCTGTCATTTTGCCTCAGGTCCTAGCCAGCGAGGAAAATAGAAATGAAATGAGAATGATTTAATAGCAGATATTTAGGTGTTTCGGGTTATTTTCTAAAAATAAAGACATTTTGGTAGAGAAATAAAACCATAAACTCCATTTAATAGGACTGATAAAGACTTGTGGATTTTGTTTTTAGTTCTTAAACTGTTTTCGTTTTCTTGAAGAATTTTTATTTTTACTTTTGGAAGCAGAAGTCATATATCTTCCTTGGCTTTATGAATTGTGGAGGATTTCTGGGTCCTGCCTTCTTCAGCCCATATCTTTCAGCCGTCATTGTCATAGTCAAGAACAGATATTAGGAATGACTAACTGCCATTCCTAAAGAGTCAGCGTGTGTGTTGGTTGGCTTGGGTTATTATAATGTTTCTGTTGTATAGTTGGCTTTATATCAGCGTTCTGGCATTGGGTCCACCTTGGTGTGGGGCCTTTAGGGGACAATAATTACAACCCTGGTACCACTTCTGACTTTTTTCTGCTCATAAAGATTACTGTGTTTTTCTTTTGAATTCAAGGTAGTTGATAGTACCTGGTCTAGAGTCATTGTATCCAGTCAGGAGTTTAATAAGTAACTTGGAGTTAAGGATTATAAAATGTGTGAATTTATCTGACCACAGTCAACAATTAACTACTGAAGGGGTTTGGATGCTAGTAAGTAGTTTAATTAAATGTGGCATATAATTGCTTTTATCTTAAAGGTAGAGTTGTGATTATTATTTTGTGTCAACAACTTTTTTTCTTTTAGTTGGGCAAAAGTTTTGTGTAAAAGCTTTATACTCATGATCATAGAACAGGTAGAAAACATTAGGGAAAAATAGCTCAGGAATGGGGTATATAGTTACATAATAAATTTTACTTTTCGTCGAACTATTTGGATTTAATTTTGCAATGATATGGAAGGGAACTTAGATGTTTTTTAAAAAGTGAACAAAAAGTGTAGAAATTAAGCAAACAATTAACAAGCACTTATTTGTTAATCACCCATTATATGTTAGGTACAGAGAAAGGACCAAAAAGGAACATTGCCTGCCTCTAAAGTGTTTACTTGGGAGGAGACAACATAGGCATATATTAAAGCAGCTAGGTGTCACAGTGGATAGAGCACCAGAGCTGAACTCAGGAAGACTTGAGTTCAAATGTGGTCTGAGACATTTCCTAGCTGTGTAATGTTGGGCAAGTCACTTAATACTGTTTGCCTCAGTTTCCTTATCTGTAGAATGAACTGGAGAAGGAAATAGCAAACCGCTTCAGTATCTTTGCCAAGAAAACTCCTAATGGGGTCATGAAGAATCAGACAGGACTGAAACAACTAAACAATAAGCCATAAATCTCAGCTGAGAGGGTTTTTAGAATGTACAAAAATGATTCTTGGTAGAATTGCAAATTTATAGAATTTTTTTGGATATCAGTTTTTCAGTAAAAGTACAAAATAAATTATATCTTTTGATTGATTGTTGGGAATATATCCTGAAAATATAATCCCAAAAATTGATTCCTATAACAGCTTTATTTATAGTTACAAAAAAAGTTGAAGTAATCTAAACATTTGCAAGGGGGGAATGGATAAATTGTGACACATCATTGTAATGGAATACTACAATTCACTCAGGGTATGCTAGTGAGGAGTAGGGAAAGACTTTTATGAAATGCCACAAAACAAAGAATAAAAAGCAGAATCTGAATAAAGAACACCAACAGCAAACCTGTAAGAGAGGGAATGGCAGTGAATAGACAAATAGGAGATTCAATTTGTTCTAGCGTTGTAGGAGGAGTCATAACAGAAACATATGAGCCGAAACTCATTTAAATGTTAATAGTTGCAAAGCAAGTTTAATTGGTTCTTAATGTTTACTCATACCCTGGGTAGTAGGTTTTTTTGAAGGTTAAAGGTGTGTTTGCATTTTCACATTTATTTTCACATTTCACAGTTTCAGCATTTCACTCTAGGGGGCCAGGCTTAGCCAACAGTTTCAGAAACTGAATTTTTTAATTAAGACTTAAGGCTGAAAACTCCAATTAGGAACTGATCCAACCATTTTTGGTTCTCCAATTCCTGCCTTGTACTGAGCTAACTCTTGTTGAGGGTAAATTTCAAGAAAAATCTGCCAGGACTTTTATTCATAGCAATAGCCAAATCCATCATAGGCAACAATCACTGCTTTTCCAAGAAGGCTAGCTGTTGACCAATATTAATAATCTATCAGAGGTGAAGCATAAAGGGAAAGACAAGAGTTAAGAAAATAATGGTCTCATCATTAAAAATTAAACATTTTACAGAATGATAATATATATAATTTTGTTGAAATGCTAAAGCATTTGTACCATAGTACCAAAAGTATTTGGGTACAATTGAATGGATAGGTGATTATAATTAGTCATCATTTTCCAAATATTATTGAGTACCTAATATGTATAGCTACTATGTTGGAAGCAGCTTAGCCTAACAGAAAGTGTACTTCAGAAGACCTGAGTTTGAATCTTAGCTTCACCACTTAACTAGCTCTGTGTACCTTGGTGCAACTCTGACATTCTGTGATTTTGCCTCAAAGATTCTAAGAGTGATCATGTGTGTGTGTGTCCACACATACATATGTACACATATACAAATATGTACTTATGTGTACACATATATGCAGAACCCTGTATAAAAGGTAAAGAGGGGGAGGGAAGCTATTCCAGACCTATGGGAAAAGTATAAGCAAAGTCACAGTCAGAAGAAGACAGTGAATAAAGGGAGGGGTGCAGAAAATAGTACAATTTGGCTATAGCACGCATAGAAATAGATAATATGAAATAAAGCTGGGGAGGTAGGTAGTGGACGACCTTGAATGCTAGGTAACAGAATTTCAGTTTTGCATGTTATGCAATAGGAAAGTCATCAAAGATTTTGTCATTCCAGTTAGAAATAAAAATTGGCTACAATGGCAGAGATGGCAGGAATGCAAATGCAATGAAATATGTTGTAAGGGCAGGATAAAAAAGGTCTTTGATAACCAATTAATTTGTCCCTCTCATTCATTCCTCATAGCCAAAGATAACCCTGAGGTTACAAATGAGGAAGCCAGGGTGAAGGGTATTGCCACAGACAGACAAGGACCTCATAGAGAAGCAGAAATTTAAGTTGAGCCTCAACAAAAATAAAGAACTTAAAGAAGTAAAAACTAAATCCTCATTTTAGACATGACAAAGTCTTTTTTCCCCCAAGGCCCTCCCTTTTAATGTATTCTGGAATGCCCTAGCATGCATTAAATTGGTGAGTCAGAGCTCTCTGCTTCAGAGTTGAACTGACTGAATGTAGAAATTGAGTCTTTCTGTCATCTTTGATGTGTGTCAGCATTATCTTAGATGCTTTATTGGGATACGAGAATGATGCCTTGTGCTTGCTCAGTTTTGAGGCTCCTTCTCTTTTATTTGCTGTAGATTGCCCTAAAAGCTTTATTCTTTTTTCCGGAGGTGTTTACCTGTCCTCTGGTTTATCTTCTCCATGTGATAGGTTATCAAGATTGTGCTTTCAGCTTTTTCTTCCCCCCACCATCATGTACTTCCAGGATATTTTTTTTTTGGTCAGCTCAACCAAAAGACCAAAAACATTCTTCTCTCTTTTAAAAAAATCCTAATCCCTGCCAACCAGGTGATCTCACTTCCTTCCCAAGACCTTATGCTTTTTCCCCACGTACACTAATGTTAAAGCCATTATTGGAGCTTTAATAGTTTCCTGAAACTCTTTATCCTGGCCCCTTAATGCCTTCACTCTAATTAGTTGACTCAGAATGCTGTTGTCAAAATTATTTTCCTCTTTTATTATTCCCTTTCCAGAATCCCTTCTTGGCCTTCCATGGTACATCAGATTTTAAGACTGTGATCCTCTCTATGGTTTTAGAAGTTTACAATCTCATCTCATTTTCTTCATCCTATTTTTATTTTCTCCTGACTATATAGTTTAAATCCATCTCGAAATCTTATGGTGATTCTCACTCCAAAGTTTGTATGGGAACCTTGTTTCTTGAAGGCTGCTGAGCCAAATTTAGGCCTAAAATCCTGTAAAGTTGTCATGATATGATCAAAAGAGATGCCTACATTCAGAGAAAGAACTACAGAGTTTGAATGCAGATTGAAGCAAATTACCTGCTCTCTTTCTTTTTCTTGTTTGGTTTTGTTTCCTCTTCCCCATTGCTCATTCCATCGATTATAATCCTTTACAATCTGACTAATGTCTAATGTGAAAGTATTTGCCAATCCTATGATCCTATACTTGATTGCATGCTGCCATGAGGGTGAGGGGGAAGAGGAAGGAGAGGGAGTGGGAGGAAATTTGAAACTCTAGGGACTATGGAACTGAATCCTGTAAACTAAAAGTAAACAAGCAAATTAATAAAGATCAAAAAAAAGTTGTCATGATAATGGTAGAGTTACTTATCTTTTGTCCAAACACCAGCCTAGCTAAGTTTGGAGAAGTTCTTGACTGGATTGGCTGTGGAGCAAGGCTTAATCTTTGTCTGCCTTGTTGCTGATTCCTGGTAGCTTCTAGCTTTGTTAAGGTGGCTTCTTGGTTATTTAGGGATATGAACTGACCCACCAAAATGGGATTAGTACATCCCCACTAGATTTGGTGGAAATCCCAAGGCAAGAGGACAGGGTCACCATACCCTACCCTGTTGATCATACTTTTTTCCATGTGGAAATGAATGTGTCTAGGTGTCTCTTTTGGAGCTAACTGCTACTATATATCCTTTTTATTTTTAGAATAAGGAAACTCCTTTTGTTAACTGCTAACTGTTCAGTGACCTGTTGAGTGATTCATTTTGTCTCAGCATCAAACCTGGGACGAATAGGGTCCCCTAATAGGATAATAAAATTTAGGGTTCCATCAAAATCTCTGAAATCACCTATGGAGTGGTAAAGGAGTTGTGATGGATCAAAGTGAAGGAAAAACCTACACCCATGAGAAACAAGGATCGTCATATAACTTCAGTAAGAATTCAATATATCGCCAAAGTTTTATCCTGATTCCCTTGTTGTGAAGTGGAAAGAACTTTGAGATTCTTACAACTATGCCATTAGAGTGAAAGTCCTGAAAATATCCCCATTATGACATTCTCTTTTTAAGTACTGAACCAAGAATTGTGAGAGATCAGACAATAATCATTTTAATAGCCAGAATTTACATAATGCTTTATGGTTTATGAAGTACAGTATTATATTATATTATATTATATTATATTATATTATATTATATTATATTATATTATATTATATTATATTATATTATATTATATTATATTATATTATATTATATTATCATTATGTAATTTGGTTTTCTTTTTTTTTATTTTTTGTTAACTAATTTATTTCCTTTTAGTTTATAACATTCAGTTCCACAATCCCTTGAGTTTCAAATTTTCTCCCCCTTTCTCCTCCCTCTTTCCCCCTTCCCCCATGGCATATAATTTGCTTTTAATAACCCTGGGAGGTAGGTGCTACTATTATTCTCATTTTACAGATAAGGAAACTTGAGCAAATAGAGGTTAAGTGACTATCCCAAGGTCACACAGCTAGTAAGTGTTTGAGGCAAGATTTGAACTTGAGTCTCCCTGACTTGGGGCAGCTATGTGGCCCAGTAGAGAGAGTGCCAGGCCTGGAGTCAGCAAGACTCACTTCCTGAGTTCAGACCTGGCCTTAGATACTTATTAGCTGTGTGACCCTGGGCAAGTCACTTAACCCTGTTTGTCTCAGTCTATTCATCTGTAAAATGAGCTGGGGAAGGAAATGGCAAACCACTCTAAAATCTTTATCAAGAAAACCCCAAATGAGGTCACAGAGAGTTGGACCCAACTGAAAGATGACTGAACAACGAAGTTACTATCCTCATTTTTTTTCATCTACAGATATATCTTTTGTATAAAGAAATGTTGAAAATTCTCTTGCTAGACTTGGGGGAGAGATTGCCCAATGAGATTACTTTGTCCATCTGGTTTGCTTTACTCTTTTTCTTTTTTACAAGGGAGGATTTGGAGTTGAGGCATTTATGACTGTGGCATAAACAAAGATATCTATAAAATATTTTTAAAGTAGACACAGAACATTCGTATTCTTGAAGAATCCCATGTGTAGATCCATTTTTGTAATTTTGGTTTTATTCTCTTAAGTAACACAGACCTCCTTCCTAAATGGCCAGAAAACAACGATGACTCAGCAAAGCATTCCTGAGCTTTATTTCAGAATCTAGAGATTAGTCTTCTTGAATAGTTTAAGAATGGGCCTGATATAGGCTCTGCTTCAGGAGTCAGACGGACTTAATAATAGGTCCACAGCAAAGATATGAGAAAGTGAGTGTAACAGCAAGTACCCTAACATAGGAGGGTTAACCCAGGAGGGCTGCTAGCACAGGTTCTTTGGTCTGCTTTTCTAAAGGAAAACAACTTTAATCAAACATATGTATCTTTTACTTAATTCAGGGGGAAAAGTCAGCACCCTGAACTTCAGAGAATACAAACAGAAGTTACAAGCAGACAAAAAATACAGAGAAAATAAAACAATGCAATAGACAGACAGGGCTTCTAGCTGTCTGACCATTACATCCATATACAGCTAGTTACCTGAGAGAGAAGCACCAACATCTGGGTTTTCAAAGCTGGGGGGCGGAGGGCGTAGACGACTGCCCAGAGTCTCATCTGGCCAAATCAGCTCCTCCCATAAGTGATCCCCAAAGCAAAACCTCACCTTAAACTGTGCACGTGCACACATATGTGTGTGTCTGTGTGTGTAAGTAAAACACACACACCCTTCTTCAGGGTCAGAGAATATCACAACCTTTGTGGACCCATTGCCTAATTACAAAGTAACAAAAGGTATGGAACTTCCTGAAAAACAAGGCTCCCCTAATCAAGCTTCTCTTGTTGGGCTCCAAGTGAGGCCCATTAAGGGCAGGGAAGATCTTCAAATTCCCTTACTATTACAATAAGACATAATTTCTTCAACAGCCATCTGCTTGATTTGCATAGCCTTGGTTATGAGAGCCTCTGACATTGCTCTAGTGATTAGTGGGACCTGATGATGCCATTTTTTAATGGAAATTCATCTGTGTTTACCTTTCTAGGGTCTTATTTATTGCATATAATGGAAAGATGGTCATCCTGTGACCATTTTCCTTGTTTTTAACTTTAAGGGAAGGATCTGGGACATTTCTCTTACCATTTATCCATGCTCCTTGCTAATGGAGCTCAGATCGATTTTGAAACAGTGGCAGAAATCATGAAAAATTGATTTATATTGAATTTTGAATTGCATTATGTGACTTCTTTTGCAGAAGAAGGGATTTCTTTACTCTGTGCGTACATGCCTGTCACGTAATGGCAGCATAATATAGTTGAAAGAGTGATGGATTTGGATTCAACGGACTTGAGTTTGAATGCTACATTTGCCGTTTACTACTTGTATAGCCTTGGGAAAGACACTTAGTAGTAATTATTAAAATATTAGTATATGACATTGTATGCTAAAGTTTTCTTCTTTTTTTGAAAGTTTTATAGATGTGTTTTATTTTTACATTGCAAACATTTACAGTTCTGGCCCACTCCATGAGAAGTATCTTGTGACAAAATGAAATAATGTAAATTTGATATTATAATGACCTCATCTAACAAAGCTCATACAATATTCCACATTTGCAATATACCCTCATCTTCATATATATTTTTAAAAGGCATCTATTTTTTCCTTCCCATGCCTCCACAATATTGGGAAAAAAAAGAAAACAAAGCTCTTATGATAAATATACATAGTCATGCAAAATAGATACCCTCAGTGGTTGGATAGAAATTGTGTGTGTGTGTGGGGGGGGTCCTCCCAGCACTGAGTCCAGTATCTACTATGTTATCTGATCTTGGAGGACCTATCCAACTCTGAAACCTGAAACCATGACAATATAATCCTAATGGCAAAGGATGAGTGCTAGACCAAGGAGAGAGGCATTCTAAAATCATTGCTAGATGGGAGAAAATCTAGACTGCAGGTAATGTTTTGCTATATCATTTTATTGAGTTGATTATATTCGTTTGAGAGATATGAGAGTTTGCACATATTGTGTAAACTCCTCCACCTTTCCCAACACACACACACACACACACACACTCACAGGCATGTGCACAGACTTAATGAAAAAAAAAAAACTCACCACATAAAAGGGTCCAAATGAACAAAGCTACTCTATTGGAAAAGCTTATTTACATCACAGAAACATTTTCCACTTTCCAATAATATTTACAGAGCATCCTTTTTAAATGCTGCAAGGGAACTAATTATTTAGAGCCATAGTTCTTAATTTTTCCCTCCTCCCCCCCATCATAGGCTTCCTTGGCAGTCCAGTGAAGTTTATGGACCCCTTCTCAGAATAATATATTAAAACACATTAAAATAAAACACATAGGATTATAAAGGAAACCAATTATATTAAAATAGATATATCAAAATACTTTAAAAGGTCATAGACCCCAGGGCAAGAAACCTTGATTTAAAGTATAATTAAATTTCTTAAAATAATGAAATTGAAACTTTTCCTGCAAATCACAACTTTAGTTTTTACCATTGAGACTGTCACTGTCTCCTGAGAACATCAGTTATAAAAGATGTGTTTGTGAGCTCTTCTGACAGGCATTAGTTACCTTTCTTTTTTATCAAGGTTTAGTAGAGGTAATTTGGCATCTTCTTAATGAAGGTAATAGCTCCCAATAGCAGAAACTTTTGACATTAAGCTTTTGTTTTCTTTAACTCTGTTAAATAATCCTTCACATACTTGGTCTTTAGAGCATACTATGAAACAAAATTAATGTAATTTTTAGCACAATGTTTTTTTTAAGTATTTCTTTTATTTATATAAATGAGCATTTGGTCATACAAATGAGTATCTGTATACTCAACATTAAAAAAAAAAGATATTTTATTCAGAAATCTTAAACGTAGTGCTCCATTGAGTCTTGTTTCTTGGAGTGGTCTCTCTTTTCCAAAGTTTAGAGAACTCTTACAGTAGTAAAACTTCTTTAGATAGTTGAGCATCTATTTTCCTTTTCTTACTCCCTCATTCAAAAGTGAATAAAATTGTTAATGTTTTACATTTTTGCGGCTATTTTAAAAATCCATGATAGTTGTTGTCCATTTTCAAAGAGGACCAAAATGACACCACTGTGATAGAATCAAGTTATAGTATGCCTGCTATAACAGACCAATACAAGCTTGGAATGCTCTACCACATTGGATATAAACAGTCCATGTGAACATTTGGGGTGGATTCTCTAAATTTGCTCATCTCATGTTTCTTTTGAGTTACTTCAATCCTGCTTTGCTTATAGAGCACAGCACCTTCTCTGATGAGGGCACCCCATGCTGGGCTGTTCTGTGCCAGTGGATCCCATGTCATGCAATTAGTTTCAAAGTTCTTAAGAGAATTCTTGAGAGTACCCTTGTATGACTTTTTCTGACCACCTTGTCAGTGCTTGCCCTGTGTGAGTTCTCCATAAAATAATCTTTTAGGCAAATTTATGTTGGGCATTCAAACAACGTGGCCAGTCCAATAGAGTTGTGCTCTCTGCAGTAAAGTCAATAGAGTTTGAATACTTGGCAGTTAAGTTTGAGAAAGGATCTCAGTGTCTGGTATCTCATCCTGCCAGGTTATCTTTAGACAATTCAAAGACAATTCAAATGGAAGCAATTCAGTTTCCTGGCATGACACTTGGTAGACTGCCCAGGTTTCAGAGGCATACGACTATGAGGTCAGCACAAAGTCTGTAGACCTTCAGTTTGGTAGTTAGTCTAATACCTCTTCTCTCCATTGCTTTCCTTCAAAGCCTCCCAAACACTGAGCTAGTTCTGACAATGCATGTGTCAACCTCATTATCCATGTATACATCCCTGGAAAGTGTATTGCCAGGGTAAGTGAACATATCCACATTATTCAAAACTTCTCCATTTGCTGTAACCAGTGGTTCCACATGTAGATGGTGTGTAGTGCTGGCTGATGGAACACCTGTGTTTTCTTGGTGTTAATTGTTAAGCCAAAATTAGCACAAGAAGCAGAGAATTGATCCATGCTTTGCTGTATCTCAGCTTCAGAGGCTTTGGTCTTGGCATGTATCTTTTCCAAATTGAAGAATTTACCATTAGTATGGTAGCTGGCCTTGATGACATATTAGTCCTCATTGAAGGCATTTGACAGCGTGGCTGAAAACCTCCCACTGAAAAGTATGGGAACAAGCACACAACCTTGTTCCAATGCGTTGGTGACTGAGAAAGCATGAGAGCATCGTCCATTATCCTGAACCCAGGCAAGCATGCCATCATGAAATTGATGTACAATACATGAACTTCTCTGACCAACCAGATTTTGACATAATTTTCCATAAGCCCTCGTGACTGACAGTATCAGGGGCCTTGGTCAGATCTACAAACATTGTGTACAGATTTCTGTAATGCTCTTGGCATTTCTTCTGGAGTTGTTGGGCAGCAAACACAGTATCAACCATTTCTCAGCCCTTTCTGAAGCTACACTGGTTCTTAGGTAGATGACCATCTTCTAGGTGAAGAATCAGCCTATTAAGGAAGAAACTGGCAAGAATCTTGCCAGCAATGACTAAGAGACAGAGAACACACCCTCTCACACACCTTTCACCCCCGCCATGATTGTCACAGGAATGTCTGTTTCCTTTACCTTTATAGAGCTGGACAGTGGAGGTGTCCTTGAATTCCTGGAGATATGCCATATAACCTGGAAAAGTTCAGTTGGCTATTGTATGAATGATGGAACCCTTACCTTGTGAATCTCAGCTGGAGTAGAAGCAGCACCAGGTGCTTTGCCATAGGAGAGGAGTCCAGTGGCATTTAAAACCTCTTCTTCAGTTGGAAATTTGTCTAGAGAGGGATTGATTTTAACTTGAGGTAAATGGTCAGTGGCTTCAGCATTGATTGATGATGGTCTATTGAGAACACTATGGAAGGGTTCAGTTTATCTCTCCAGGATCATGTTCTTATCATTAATCAATATGATTCCCTCAGCACTGACTAGTTGAGATGCACCATAGGTTTTTGGTCCATAAATAGCTTTCAGGGCATCATAAAAGTGCTTTGGATTGTTACTATCAGCATAAAACTGCATTTCATCTGCCTTCTTACTGAGCCAGGAATCCTGCGTCTCTCTAAGCTTTGCTGGTACTTTACTTTTGATAGAGTTATAAATACTGCCTACTTAGAAATGAATTGTCCTCCTGGTAAACACTGTGGAGTTCTTGTTTTTCATTCATCAGCTTCTGACTTTCCCCATCCTTTTTGTCAAGCCAGTCTTAATGTTTGTGAGGTTCTGACCCAGATAAGCAAATGCAGTGCTGTACATAAAATCCCTTGAGAACTGCCCGCTCCTTTTCTGCTATACTGTTACCATCTGTGTGTTGGTTCATCTTTCCCTCCATGATAGCAAGAAACTGTTCCTACTTGGAAAAGTTCTCTAATCTGTTGACATTAAGTTTTCTGGTAGTCATTTTGCCTTGGGGCCACCACTATTGTTGAATGTGAATAATTAGGATAATTTTGTGGTCATTCTAGCACTGCACCACACACTGCTTTTGTCTCTCTCACGCACATCCTGCCTCTTCTCCTTATAATTACATAGCCTGTTAAATACCAATGTTTGCAGCAAGGGTGCATCCGTGAAGTTTTACTGCCTTTAGGTAAGTGGAAGACAGTGTTGGTGATGAGAAGGTCATGAGATGCACAGATCTTCAGTAGTAAGTGACCTATTGCTGTTTCCAACTCCATTCCTCTCAAGGACTCCCTGCCATGTCTGGTAGTCTGAACCCACTCTAACATTAAAATCACCCAGAATTATATGTTTATCTTAGCATCATTGATGATAAGGGTCTCCAGGTCTTCATAAATTTTTCTTTGACCTCATCACAGTGAGAGCATAGGCAGTGATGATGTTGGCATGGCATTTTCTTGCAAGTGGCAGTTGCACGGCCATGAGCCTGTCATTCAGTCCTTTTGGTAGGTATGCAAGCTAGTTGACTAGATTAGTTTTGATTGCAAAACCCACACCTTCATGGCCATTGAAACAAATTGTTCTCATCTGCTCATTCTACTGGGGGAAGTCTTCACATACTTGGTGTAGTGACCCCCCCCCCCCCGCCCCCACCTCACTGACAGGTTTGAGACCCTTCTGTTACCTTCAGCCTTGTTTAACCTGTAAGCCAAAAAATGGTTTACCAGGAGCATTAGGTGGATCATGTAGATACGAAAGGTGGAAAATAGTCCTGAAAATGGGATTGGGGTGTGTTTGGGATGTAGGGTGTGTTCAGGGAAGACTGTTACCTCTGGTGTGAGGACTGCCAAGCCTTTTTTTAAAGCTGCTTTTTCAAAAATCAGTGAACTCTGTTGTAGAATATATATCTTGCTTGGAGAAAAAAACAAGATGGTCTTTGGCTTTCTTAGCCATTTTTGCATTGATAAATCAATTGATAATAAAATTTTTCTTTGTATCTGTGTGTGTTTGTAGCAGCAAGCACCCCAATATCCCCAGGGTAGCTGCCAACACAGGTTCTTAGATCTGCTTGTCAAAAGGAAAGCAAGTCAAAATGGGTTAACAAGCTTACTTTAATCAAACAAACATACATTACCTAGTTCAGGGGGAAAAGGTCAGCACCCCGAACTTCAGAGTTACAGAACTTACAGATCAGACAGGCTTCCAAACTGTCCACCATTATATCAATACCAAATCACAGTTACCAGAGAGGAAGCATCAACATCTGGGTTTTCAAAGCGGGGGGCTCTCAACAACGGCTTCCCAGAGTCTCATCTGGTCAAATCACACAACACTTCTCAAAGGAGCCCCAAAGCAAAGCCTCTCCTCAGGGTTTATATAGTCTTCTCCTAGCTCAGAGATTGTAACAACCTCCTTGACCCACTGCCCAATCACAAAGTATCAAGGTGTGGGCTTCCCTGAAAAAACAAGCCTCTTCCCACCAGGGGCTCCAGGTGCACTTAAGCTATGGGCAGGGAAGATCTTTAAATTTGCATTTCCATTACAGTGTTGCACATATGCATCTATATAAATATCAACGACTTCTCATTAAGTCACTTTTTTGGTTGTGTTGGACTCTTGACCATTTGGGGTTTTCTTGGCAAAAATACTATAGTGGTTTACTATTTTCTTCTCCATCTCATTTTACAGATGAGGAAACTGAGGCAAACGGGGTTAAATGACTTGTCTAGTAAGTGTTTGAAGCTGGATTTGAGCTCAGATCTTCCTCACTCCAGGCCTAGCTCTCTAGTTGTTATGCCCAGACCACTTCACAGGATCACAAACCTAGAGCTGTAAAGGTCTTCACAGATCATCTAGTTGAACTCCCTCATTTTTCAGATGAAGAAACTGAGGCCCAGAGAAGCTAAGGGATTTACCCAAGTTCATGCACTTAATAAGCTTGAGACACAGGATTTAAACGCAGTCCCTCAGACTCTAGATATATTGATCTTTTCCATAGTGAGAAAAAAAGATAAGCCTGTGAAAAAGTTCAATTTAAAACCTTTGTAAATAAAGGTGATAGTTGCTATGTTAGATAATTTGTCTTCTCTGGTTATAATTTTTAAAAAATATTTAGATATAAAGATTAATGGAATAGATGATTTTAGAATATTCTTAAACAGCAGGAACTGTGTTCTTTACTCTTTATTCAAAACATTTTTGACTTTTGGCTTTAAAAAAGCTGTTAGCATTTAGTAAAAGTGGTTAATAATAATTAATGATAACTCATAACATTATATAATGCCTTAAGGTTTACAGAGTTCTTTATATGCATTATCTAATTATAGTGGAGAAGACAATGTAATGCAAAGTAACTTCATAGTTAATTCAGCAAATAATTAGAAGGTGCCTAAATATGGGTTATGCTAGGCTCTGAGAACCCAGAGAAAAATATGAAGGACTACCTGCTTGGAGACATAAATTTTACTATTGGGATACAGCATATGCACTACTAAACAAATTTAAATTTATTTGAATTTATCTATTGAAATCAAAATTAATCTGATGAGGGAGAGAACTGAATCCAGGCATTTTTTCCTGGCTGCACTCTGCCTGGAACACTCTTCCTTCTATGTTCTTACTAATGACCTTCCTTGCTTAAAGTCCCAAATAAAATCCCACCTTCTACAGGAAGCCTTGCCCAGCCGCTCTTACAGTGATTTCCCTCTTGTAATCACTTCCTGTTTATTCCATTAATAGCTTGCTTTGTATATATTTATTTGCATGTTGTCTCCTCCATGAGATTGTAAGCTCCTTGAAGTTAGGGATTTTTCTTTTATTCTTTATGTATCCTCAGTGCTTATCACAGTACTGGTACATCTATTGGGTTTTTTTGTTCAGTTGTGCCTTATTCTTTGTGACTCTCTGCACCACTTTTCTTGGCAAAGATCCTGGAATGGTTTGTCATTTCTTTCTTTAGTGGATCACCTTTTTTCAGAACTCTCCACTATGACCTATCTGTCCTGGGTAACCCAGCATGGCATAACTCATGGTTTCATTGATATGCACAAGCCACAACAAGGTAGTGGTCCAGGAGGGGTCTGGTACATAGTAGGTGCTTAATAAATGTCTATTTAATCAGATTGGATACAGCAAAGGTTAAATGGAGGAAAGTGGTACCTGAGCCAAGCCTTGAAGGAATCTAGGGGTTCTAAGAGGCAGAGGTGAGGATATCTCTCTTACCAAGAATAGAGGACATAGCCTGTGGAATAACAAAGAGGAACAAGCTACCCACCTCCTGATGGAGAAGTGATGAACTCTGAGCACAGCTTGAGCGTGCATTTACATGCATACACATATGTGTATATGTATGCACACGTGTGTGACTATATAAATTTACATGCATGCATGCATGCATACATACATGTGTATGAGGAGAGAGACAGAAAGCTTGCCAGTGAAGGAATTTGTTTCACTTATATGTGTTTGTAACATGATTTATAGAAAACAGGATTTTCTCACTTTCTCAGGTGGTGGGAGGGAAAAAAGGCAGGTTTTCATTCATTGAAAAAAATTAAATTTAAAAGCAGAATAGCAAAAGAGCAGGAAATATAATTAGGAGTTTGGGAAATAGCTCATAAGTCAGTTAGAGTGGAATCTAGAGTACATAAAGGAGAATAATGTGAAGAGTCTGGAAATATTTAGTGGGAGGCAGATTGTAGAGAGCTTAAATGTTGAACAGAGGAATTACAAGTTTCTCCTTCCCAGAGAATAAGACAATCACTGCAAATTTTTTGAATAGTTGAGTGATGTAATTGTATCTGTGCTTTTGGTAGCTTTTTGGGGGGTGGATTTGGGAACAGAGAGACTAGAAACCATTTCAGAGATTATTATGCTGATATAGGTGTGAGGTGAAGAGAGCCTGAACCAGAGTAGTTACTGTGTGAACAGAGGAAAAAAGGGGGGATTCATGAGATGTTGGGGGGTAAGTAGGGTGGAAATACTCTTGATTCCAAGGTTATGAACTTGGGTGACTGGAAGGATGGTGGTATTTTCAATAGAAATAGGGAAGGTTGGTTTGGAGGAGAATGTAAAAATTTATATTGAATGTATTGAGATATAAAGTGAAATAAATGGAGTGATTGGAGCGGGGAGGGCATTATAATCATGCTCAGACAACTTGAGTTCAAATCCTAGCCCTGCTACGTTTGTGAGGAAATAATTTTAATAGCCTCAATTTCCCCAACTGTAAAAACAGAAGGCATTAGGTAATAGATGATCTGAATTTTCTCTCTAAATCCTATGAATCTTGATTGGACGCAGTCAGAATAAATAAAAATATTTTCATATATATTTATTATTCTAAGAATATAGACACACATACACATATATTAAAATATTCCTTTTGGTCAGGTCAGAATAAAGTGAGGAGGAGACAGGTATTCTTTTCAAGGAATAAATGTTTCATTGTAATTAGAATTAATTTGGAAATAAAAAGTTTGCCAGATTAGTGGTGTCAAAACTCCAGTAGAAATGGGAAGTCCATACTTTTACATAAAAGCAGCTTCATGTTGATATAGAAAATCACATATTAACATTATCTATATTGTATTTTATTTTTATTTATTTTGTTAAATATTTCCCAGTGACATTTCAATCGGGTTTGGGCAGCACTCAGGAGTTTAATACTTGTGTTCTAAAGTTCTAAAGTAAGGTGTAGGGGGTGGCTAGGTGGCACAGTGAGAGCACAGGACCTGAGTTCAAATCCAGCCTCAGATACTTAATACTTACTAGCCGGGTGACCTTGGGCAAGTCACTTAACGCCAGTTGCCCTGCTTTCCCCCTCCAAAAAGCAAATAAAATAAGTATTATTGCATTGTCAAGTAGAACAAATATATCCTTTACAATCTTAACCAATAATTTTCAAAGTTAGTTTTTTCTCCATAACACAAGGGCATAAACTTCAGACCTGGTGGTTTCAAATAATCAAAATCTGAATTAAACTAAGTTCTAGTTAGTGAGATTTTACTATTAAAAAAATAGAACTGAACAAGTATTAGTTCTATGTATCTGACATAAAACACTCTTTTCTAGGAGAATCCGTGGAAGGTCTTCGAGAGAATGACTGCCTTTTGATTCATTCCTGCCGGCAGTGGACAACCATCACTGCACATAGCCTGGAGGAAGGTCACTATGTCATTGGGCCAAAGATAGAAATCCCAGTACATTATGCAGGTATGATTCTTTCTTCTTTTATGAAAATAATTAGGGGTGAAGAATGAGTACTTAATATTTTCTTCCACAGTGAGAGAAGGGAGGAGGATCTGTGAGAACTCTTCCTTTGAGATGCCTTTGACATTGGAGGATTTCGATCAACACTTTTGATGGAGTTAGTTTTTTTATTTCAAGCCTCCAACCCCAAAGTAAGGCATGTATGTAATTAATGTGAGAGTTTTATTAGGTATTGTAACTGAAAATGTTGAAAGCATAGCGAGTTTTCTTGGTTTCTGTGATCTTGAAAACAGTATGGAAAGCAGATCATTTTGATGGGAAGATCATTCTACGGGTAGTCAGGAGACCTGGGTTCTGGTCCTAGCTCTTTCCCTTCCCTTATCACTTTGAGCAAGTCACTCCTTTCTCAGTGGAAAGAAGGAAGGAAACAAACATTTACCAAGTGCCTATTTATATGCCAGGAATGGTGATAATCACTTTACAATTATTAATTATCTTATTTGAACCTCTCAACAACTTTGGGAGATAGATGGCTGTATCTCATTTTACAGTTGAGGAAACTGAAGCAGACAGAGGTTGAGACTTTTGCTAGTAAGTGTCTGAAGTTGAATTTGAACTCAGGTCTTCCTAACTCTAGTTCCAGTATACCCAGTAACTTCAGGGGACTGAATTTTATGAATACTACATCTACAATTCTTAGATTCTAATGCTTAATGAGTAAAAAAACTGCCCTCATAATTGGCTGTTGCTCCTAGCTTTAGTTTTTCTATTTCTACCATTTTCAGTTGTTTTTCAGTCATTTCTGACTTTTTGTGCTCGTTTGGGATTTTCTTGGCAAAAGTATTGACATAGTTTGGCATTTTCCTCTTCAGTTTATTTTACAGATGAGGAAACTGAGGCAAACAGGGTTAAGTGACTTGCCCAATGACACATGGCTAGTAAGTATCTGAAGCCAGATTTGAACTCAGGAAGATGAGCCTTATTGATTTCAAGCCAATGCTCTTTCCACTGAGCCACCTAACTGTCTATTTCTTTTCTTTTCTTTCTTTCTTGCTTTCTTTCTTGCTTGCTTGCTATCTTGCATTTTTGCTTTTTGGAGGGCAATTGGGGTTAAGCAACTTGCCCAAGGTCACATGGCTAGCAAGTGTTAAGTGTCTGAGCCTGGATTTGAACTCAGGTCCTCCTGACTCCAGGGTCAGTGCTCTATTCACTGCTCCACATAGCCGCCCCCCCTAACTGTCTATTTCTATATTAAAATCCATAAAATGAGCATTTTGTTTTAGTGGAAAGAAAACTGAATTTGGAATTGATAAGTCTTATCTCTCTTCTCCCTCTGGATACTTTTATTTATTTTTATTTATTTATTTTTTTGCTTTTTTGGAGGGCAATTGGGGTTAAGTAACTTGCCCAAGGTCACACGGCTAGGTTATTTTGTTTGTGTGTGTTAAGTGTCTGAGGCCAGATCCGAACTCAGGTCCTTCTGACTCCAGGGACAGTGCTCTACTCACTGCGCCACCTAGCCGCCCCTGGATACTTTTAAAAAACAACTGTAAAATGTTTAATTTAAAAACACTGATATGGGAATATATAAAGTAATTATTATAAGTTATTGTAAATACTTCTAGTGAATTATTTTGCTGGTAACTTTGTTTTTTAGAAAATTGTACTTGTATATTTATCAGGGGGCAGGTAGGTGGCATAGTGGGAAAAGTGCCAGACCTGGTGTCAGGAAGAACTGAGTTCAAATCCAGCCTCAGCTATATGACCCAGGTCAAGTCATTTAAATCTGTTTACCTCTGTTTCCTCATCTGTAAAATGAGCTGAAAAAGGAAATAGCAAACCACTGCAGTATCTTTGCCAAGAAAACCCCAAATGAGGTCTCGAGGAGTCAAACGTCACTGAATGACTGAACCAAACAGTGCTGGTATCATCCTCTGTTGTATAATCAGACTTATAGCCTCAGTTGCTAAACACTTGTATCAAGTCATAACCAATTTTTTATAAAACAATCTGTATACATTTATATAAATTCTAGTATCTTATAATTTTAACTATCCAACAAATCACTAAAATACAGAAACATACATCATGAGAAACAATAAATATACCTTATCCCTTCAAGGTAGCAACTTGGCATGCCTCAGAGCTTCAGTGCTCACAAACAGCACTGAGGTCTGAGTGAAGTTCAAATGATATATGCAACATCCTATAAGCAATTACTTATAAAAATGTCACAAATCAAAATCAGTTTACATAACACAATCAAATTACCTTCACTTAAAACCCTTCTCTATATTTCTTGCTACCCAACTAGCTGTCTTTGGGCGTGACCACGACTCTGGGCATGATGGCACACTCTGCTTTGTACTGGCCATCTTGTTTTGCTGAACAATAGGACAATGATGCCCCTGTTCTACACAATGACCAAATCACTCTATGCTCCTCCCGTTGGACTCTCTGTCCTTGGACATCTCTGAGAAATTCTAGCTAAGAGGGGTGAGCTGCTTTTCAAATGGACATAATACTTGTCTCAATTCCATCTCACTTTAAATTTCTGTAGCATCTTATTAAAAAAAATTTTGGATTTGGAGTTATGGGACCTGGTTTCAAACCTCAGTTTTGACACTCTTCCCCACACTTAACATCTCTGAGACTTAGTTACCTCTTCTGGAAGAATAGGGGACTTGGATTCATTGATATTTTGGGTCTCTTCTTGATCTAAATTTGTGATCCTATGATCTGAAACTTGTTCTCAGGTGTGTCAATATCAGTCACATCCCTGCCCATGCACCCCTCTCCCTATCTAACTTAGGCAAAATCTGAATGTTGGTATGTTTGCATTCTTAGTAACAAAATACTAATAAAAGTGACATATTAAAAAAGCAATACAATTAATTTAAACTCAGTTTGGAAGAAAAGGTTTAAAAAAAACTTTTGAATTCTGTATTCTAATGTAGTAATTTTCTACCTGTACTTAAAGATTTTCTTTTCAAAGATTTCATTTTAGAGGCATAATCTATATCCAGGGCTAGCCTATAATCAAATGACTATGAGAATTCCTTATTAAAAGTCTCTAGATTTATAAAATCCAGTTTTCTGTGATATTTTCTAAGAAAAATAAATCCAGCCGTAATTTGTAACTGATTATTCCAAACTAGATCATGCTAACATTCTTTGTGTAAATGCTACACAGTATGGTTCTATGACCTGTAACTGTACCTTTGTCCAGAATCTGACTCTTTCCTCCACCCATCTGTTGTGCTTTGAGATAGGTCTATTTGCCGCTTATTAGCTGGTACTGCATCATTGAGAATCTCACACTTTCCTTTTCAGGGCATCATTTTCCCAGGAGGGAAGGAGCAAACTTTTAGGTCTTCTAGCTTGGAATTTGTTCCTCAGGAATATTGCTCTCAGGTTCAGGAGGGGGCTTCAAAAATCAGTAGGGAAAATGAGACTGCGGGGAGTCCTTTGGCGACAATTTTGGGTGCCTACTGAAACTGGCACATCCATCTTACCAGCAGCTGTAAATGAGGCATAATCATTAGACCTGACTGTTCTCCCTTTCAAGATAGTGTTTGAAGCTACAGAGGAAATGCATGCTGTTTTTCAAAGGTCTCTAAGCTCCTGTGGTTTTCTCTTGTATGGGAAAACCTGAGAAGAGAAGGATTATTTTGGCTAAAAGCACATGACTCCTTTGAGAATTGGTGTTAACCTTTTTTGATAACTATAATTGCTTGGGTTACAGAAAGTAGCAGAAAACACCCTGTAGTGAGTAGTCTTCCCCGAGTCCAATGCATCTAGACTGCAACACTACCAGATTGTTTCTTAAACACTATTTTCATTCCATCACTCTCTTGCTCAGATATCTCAAGTGCCTTCAGTCTCCTTGACATGAAGTGACTCCATCCTACCTCTAAATCCCCCCTAGTCTCTCTGTCCTACCATTCCCCTTACATTATTCTCTCGCTAAGATTTAACTTAATTCAACAAACATTTATTAAATGCTTATTACCTGGGAGGCATTGTGCTAAGTACCCAAGATACAAAGATAAAAACTGAAATAGTCCCAGATCCCAAATGACTTATCTTCTTTAGGGGTGTGAGGGAGTCATAGAATCAGATATTTAAAGATAAAAGGGACCTTAAAGTTCACTTAGTACAACTCTCTCATTTTCCAAATGAGAAAACTGAATCTTAGAAAAGTTTAGTGAGTTGTCTAAGGTTACACTGTTAGTAAGTGGCCAAGGTGAGATTTGAACTTCTTTCCACCATGTCATGAGAAATTATCATTATTTTAAATAATTTTATCTATTTTATTCTGAACTTAAGAAATAAAACAAGCATTTACATAACATAGAATAAAAAAAGATGATTGTATGTAAAACTGCAAATGTACTATGTACAACTTTCTATTCCTTTTAAATTATCATGTAACTTTTTTTCCTTCCCTGCCTCTCCCCCAAGGGGGCTACCATTAGACACAAATATGTTTGTGTATATATATACATATATGCATATATATGTAAAGCCATTTTACATATATTTTTATTTATAAGTTCTTTTTCTAGATGCAGCTAGAAATTATAATGGGATAATATTTGTAAGGCCCTTAACCCAGAGGACATGTAAATGCTCATTCCCTTCTTCCTTCCCCCATGCCACGGCACTAAGGAGATAAATAGCATATAATACAAATAAAGAAATATAAAATCATACAGAGTGATTTTAAGAAAGAATGATTACAAATTGGTGGGGTGGGGTAGAATGCAGAAAAGGCCTTATGTAGGAATGGCATTTCAGCTGAACATCGAGGGAAGGTGTGGATTTTAAAAGGTACAGGTAAGAAGGGAGCGCATTCTCACTATGGGGGCCACATGTATACCTGAATAAAGGATAAAGACAGGCTGAACTGTCATATTCAGAAAATACTCAAGTTTGCTTGAAACAAGAGAATAATGTGAAATAAGATTGGAGAAGGGAACCTTGTTGCAGAGGGCTTTACGCTTCCTCCACTGAGGGCATTTAGTGACCCCAGATCATGCTGGGCATATTCCCACCTATGTATTTGCTCATGCCATTCTCTCTGCCTCAAACGGATACTTTTCCTCTGCTTATTTTCCTCAGCACAAAGGTTGTCCCACCTCCTCTGTGCAAAGCCTTTCCTAAGTCCTCTTTAGCATTTATTGTCCATATTATTCAGTTGGCTCTTTTGTGGTATTGCATTCTTAGATATTTTTTCACATCATTGTTGTATTTGCCCAACTAAACTGTAAACTTGTGGGGGGAGGGATTGGGTGTTATATATTTTTGAAGTTTTTAATTTAAATGGCAGAATTAAACTGCACATTTGAGCAGTACTATGCTTAAAGTAGTCACTCAGTAAATATTTGCTATTTTATACTCTGCTCCATATTAAATTTTCCTCTAAGATACAATAGTTTTTTAAAAATACATACTTTTTTTTTAAAAAATCACTGAACATTAACAAAGAATTGAAAACAAAGTTGGTACCCATTGGATGAGGAATGGCTAAGCAGTTTGTGGCATAAATAGAACTATGAATATAATGAATGTAGAGAAGCATATGAAGATTTACATGATTTGATGCAGAGTGAAAGTAATTAGAGCCAAGAAAAAAGGAGCACATGATTATGGCAGTGCAAGTGGAAAGAACCATGAAACAATCAAAACTGAGTATTAACAGAATTACAAAGAGCAAACCCCCAAAGAAGAGCCATGATGTCTCCTTCCCCCACTTTCCCCATTCCACTTCTTTGCAGAGGTGAGATGAGCATGGAGGTAGTACGTTGCATATATTTTTTGACTTTTCCAATGTATTGATTGGTTTACTGACCTTTTTTTCTCCCTTATTATTGTTAGCATTTTTTCTTTAAAAATATTTATAATATGGAATGGCTCTTTGTGAGGTCAGGAAGGATACTGGGAGAAACTATGGTGATATAAAAAGCCCCAGAAATATAGAATAAAATGTATTAATTTAGAAAAAGCATTAAATATGTTTAATTGATAGTATCCCAAATATAGTTGGTGGTTTAAAAAATAGCTCTGTGTCATTCTAAGGCCTTATAAAATATTCCACATTACATTCTCCATTTATCTTCACAAGAGCCCTGTGAACTTTTTCAGATGAAGAAACTTAAGGTCAGAAATATTAAGTAATTTTTCCAGAATCACAAAGTTAGTCACTGTCAAAGTTAGGAAGACCTGGGTTTGAATCCTGCATCCAAGTCTAATGCTCTTTCCACCATGCCTTGCTACTTTTATATTTTATATTTATAAAGTGCATTGTAATGGAAAGGATGCTAGATTAGGGGGCCAGAGGAGCTAAGTTCTAATTCCAGTTGTGCTTCTAACTGCTCATGTGATATTGCATTGTTCTTCTGTCTGGACTCAGTTTCCTTATATGTGAAATGACGAGTTGGATGTGATGAGCTCTAAGATCTTTTCTAGGTTTAAGTATATAATTCATGATGCCATAACAGAAAAAAAATTCCCATTTGATAATGGCATAACTCCAAGAGGTCTACTTTTCTCTAGTTAAATCTGCTTTTATTTTAACTACACTCCATTTCAACATTCAGTTTTAATGGTTGAAGTAACAGCTGGAAAGTGAAATAACAAGAATGTCTCTAGCTCTGGGTAAAACTCATGACTCTCCTAAGAATTTGTTAACCTTTAGAAATGACCGTAATCTTATTTTCTCTTAAAGAAATTTATGACATGTCTTATTTCTAAGACCTTCCAAATTGGAACTTCATACCTTGTGGGACCTTTGGCACCATCATTAACAGTGGATTTATTTACTCCTTTTAATGTGAGCCTCTTATAACTCGAAATTTCAGAAAGCCCCTTTTTCTTTGATTCAGTTGCTGTTGTTCACAACATCTTTATACAACACAATCAGGTCGTAAACTCAGAAAACCTTTTAGGGTCCTTGAGACCTTTTCCAATGGCCAAAATTTCCCACGAATGACCATAGTATCACATACTCCTAAGTTCATCTTTTCTTTCTTATTAAGATTCTCTCCCATATTTACCTACAAGAAAAACCTTGACTCTATTCATTCAACCATCCTTTCTTTAAAAAACAAAACAAACAAAAAATAACAATAATGACTATGCAGTGGAATGAAAGGGGGAAATTGTAATATTGAATTTTAGAATTTATTTCATCTGTTTTGGGTGAGACAACAAATGACCTGACCAGAAAGCAGCATTGACTTTTTTATAAGCTGTCTAATGTACTTCCAAGCAGGTATTTAATTCCTGAAATATCTCTCTGGTAAGCTTTTTTATATCTTTCGATTGTCCTCATTTGTCAGCTTCTAAAGGTCAGAGATGCCCTCGTTTTAACTTAGCTAGCTTAATGCGATGCTGTGTGCCACGGGTGTTTAAGAGCTCCTGATGAGAAGGAGGAAGCTGATAGACGGGTTAAATGCCAGCACATGATAATGATTAGTGGGCTTTTGAACATTATTCTCTACCAAATGGAATGTCAGACATGGAAAGGATTATGGCTTACTCCTAGTACTTGGCTTATGAACTGCTCAGCTTGAAACCCTTCAGTGGCTCTGTGTTGTCTTTGGGATAAAATGTAAACTAACTCCTCAGCCTGCAATGTGATGTCCCTAATGGTTTGCTTATAACCCACTTTTCCTACTTTATTTCATGTCACTCTCCTTTACAAACTTTGTGTCACATATGTGTCACATATTGCCCATATGTGAATGACTCATAGGGTCATAGCTGTGGAGGTGGAAAGAATTCTTAGAGGCCATGGAGGCCAACCTCCTAATTTTACAGATGAAGAAACTGAGACTGAGAGAAGTTAAGGGACTTGTCCATGCTTACATAGCCAGTGTCTGATGCAGAATTGGAACTCGGGTCTTTCAGATTCCAACCAAGCCCAGCAGATCTCTATCCACTATGCCAACTACCTGCCTTTAAATTTACTTTGTATTCATCTATCCACTTCTCTGTGGACTTGTTTCCTTATCGTAGAATGTAAGCCCTCGAGAGGGTAGGAACTGTTTATCTTTGTTCTGGGTGTCCTTGGTGCCTAACACACAACAGCAACAGCTAAAACAGCACTTTTAAGTTTCACAAAATGCTTTGCACATAATTTTATTTGATCCTCATGGCAGCTAATAAGGGAGGGTGCTATTTGCATTTTACAGATCAGGAGATTGAGGTGATATGCCTGGGGTCACAGAGCTATTAAGTATCTGAGGCAGGATTTGAATTCAGGAGTTAGTGATTTCAACTCTCTAATCACTTCAGAAAAATTATCTTATGAAGCCTTTGAAAGAGCAAACACTTCTTCAGCCCCACAGCTGTGAATCTTATCTTCCTTCAAGGTTCAGTTCAGATGCCACCTATTCTGTATAGCCTTCCATCATCCCTTCCAGCCTTCCCACCCTCCTCAGATTACTTTATATTGTCTTACCTGTATTGTCTAACATGTATTGTCTACTTGTTGTATCCTGATCATTTTGTTTCTTTGATTGTATCACCGGTGCCCAGCATGGTGTTTGTATTCAGTAGGTGTTTCAAAAATGTTTGTATTGAGTTAAATGAAAAGGAGAGGAGTCTTGAAATCTGTAACCTAGAGATTGCTTTGCTAATAAAATTTAGAGAATATCAAATCCAAAACAAAACAGGAGAGATCTATAGAGATCCATCAGGGCTTTCCCCCTGCTTTGGGGAAGAACCACATCTCAGTTGCCAAAAGATAATACTATTTCAGATTTTAAAGCTTTTTTTTTTGGAAAAGTGAGACTAGAACAAAATCAGAGGCTGTTATGTGGTAGAAAGAACAGTGAGACTTGGAGTGAGGAGATAGAGATTCTATCCCTGTCTTTGTTATTTATTAGCTGTGAAAAGGTGGCCAAGTCATTTAGACCATCTGAGAAAATTTCTCGTTTATCAAACAGGCTCATAATACCCTTATTGTTTATCTCTTAGGGCTTCTGGCAGGCTCAGACACGATAAGGTATAGCGAGTGCTTTCCTAACCACAAAGGCCTATATAATTGTAAACTGTTGTTATTATTGACAAGCACACCAAGTATTGCTTTCACCACCTGTATACAGCTGTCTTGTTGCTTTTGTGAATATTGACAACAGAAAATGAACCTCCAGTTTCAAGGGGGTTTTCTCATGCTCTTTTCATTTGCATGAGAAAAATTCATTGATTCACATTCCAAATTCAGGATCATCTGGGCAGAAGTTTACCTTTTTCTCTAATGTCATTGGAGGGGGGTTTGATAAATAACCCCCTAGAAGTGTTGGGCATTTTTAAACCACCTGTGAGGATCTACTGTTTCTAAAAACTTCAGATAGTCATTTTTTAAAATTCTTCTAATTGCAAATAAATCTTTGCCCACTAATACAGACCCAGCCGCTTCTGCCTGCCCCCGTTTCCATTTCCCCCCCAAAACCTTTTTGTTAGCAGCTCATTCACATTATCACAGAGGCAGCCCTACTGTGTGGTGGACAGGAAAGATTGAAGAAAGGACAACCAAGGTTCGAACCCTGTCTCTCACCCATAGCAAGTTCCTGTCTTCTTTCAACTTCATTTTCTTCCTCTGTAGAAGGGAGCTAAAATGACACACTCTATGTACAAAGGGCTTTGCAAACTTTAACATTGTTGTTCATTCATTTTCAATTGTCTCTGATTCTTCGTGACTCCATTTGTGGTTTTCTTGGCAAAGATACTGGAGTGCTTTGTCATTTCCTCCTCCAGCTTGTTTTACAGAAGAGGAAACTGAGACGAATAGGATTAAGTGACTTGTCCAGGGTCACACTGCTAGTAAGTGTCCAAGGCTGAATTTGAAGTCAGGGAGATGAATCTTCCTGACTCCAGATCTGGCACTCTGTACATTGCACCACCTAGCTGCTTCTAAAATTTAAAGACATTTGTCATCATCATCATCATCATCATCATCATCATCATCATCATCATCATCATCATGTGCACTTAAGAATAATTAAACTGTATCCATTTAAAAAGATTTTGAAATTTCTTTTTTTTTTTTTTTGCCAATTTAGACCATGTGAGGCATTAAAATCAATGAAACTTTCCTGAAATTCCATTTATGATTAAGAACCATTCACTCAAACTCAAGGACTCAGCCACGTGGTTTTGGGAGACCTGAACGCAACTTGAAATTGTACTGGGAAGTCAGAACTGACTTAAAAGTCCTGTAATTGAAATTGATCCTGAAGTCACTAACTGTACCCTCAGAAAGATGGAAAATTTCTTTCCATTCTGGCAAAACAGCTTTTGAAGTTTGGATAAAAAGTTTCTCAGTGTGACAAGTAATTGATACCAAAAGCAAAAATCTGTTCAGTCAGCATAGCATTCTTTGCTACCCGCAGAGAAACCACTCAAGAAAAATTGGCATTAATAACTAGGAAAGTGATTGCTCCCTTGCTCCGTAATTTTATTCTTCAATTTAGATAAAAGGTATTATAAATGAAGTGTATCCAAACCTTCCAGAGAAGTTTGGCTACCAAAAGTGCAGAGGTTTGCTTTTACAAGTCTGCAATAGAAGTCAGATTTCTAAATTTTGCTTTTGCTCCTGTCATCAGCCCTTTGTAGGCATCTAACACTACTCACTTGAGGGTGGGGGGAATTAGGTGGAAAAGATTTCCTTCAAGAATCACATTTTAAGAAATCATGATTTTAAGAAACTTCAATTTCTTTATAAATTCTGGTGTTTCTGATATTGATTCTCTTTCCTTTAGCTGTTTTGATACAATTTTTTTCCTTCTTATTCTTGAAGTGACTGGGTGAACCTTCTAAACTGTTAGCTCCTTGAGTACAGAATCTATGTCCTGTTTATACTTTAACCTCATTTATCCCCTCCCATACCTAGCACCGAACTATATACACTTAGTAGTTGGCATTTCCTTGAAGGTCAATTGAATAGTGCTGGGCCTAGAGTCAGGAAGACCTGACTCAAATACAGCTTCTGACACTTAACTAGTTGTATTAAGTTAAGTAACAAGTCACTTAATCCTTTTTGCCTCAGTTTCCTTATCTGTCAAATGAGCTAGAGAAGGAAGGGGCAAACAAACCACACCAGTATCTTTGCCAAGAAACTCCAAATGGGGTTACGTAGAGTCAGACACTACTGAACAACAACAAAAGTCCCTTTCTCTCTTAGCTATTCTA
Organism: Gymnobelideus leadbeateri; assembly: GCA_011680675.1. Lineage (NCBI taxonomy): Eukaryota > Metazoa > Chordata > Mammalia > Diprotodontia > Petauridae > Gymnobelideus > Gymnobelideus leadbeateri. Next base: position 187,617 of record WOXC01011911.1, read on the forward strand.
TTCTTAAGTATTTTAAGGATCTGTGAAGCCGCTTCAAGTCTTAAGAGGGTAAATGACATGTAAGTACTGTGAGGGTAAAAAAAAGTTGTTTTCCCCCCACTCTTGCACAATCCATGGGGCTCTTCAGCAAGCACCTGGGTTCTTAAGGCGGTGGCTGTTTTTAAAACTTGGGATATGCAATGTCTGTCTCTCGGGCAAAATTATAGTAATGCAGCATCTAACATAACCTTGGATTGTAATTACAGAACAAAAGGAAATGTTGAAACAAGCTAATTTTATTCTCTTGGGTTGTGAGTTTAATTAGCATGAATCATCCATTTTCAAAAGTAACTACTAGTGTTGAACAAGGCTTTGTATGAGTATTTTGCCTATAACGTAGTACAAAGTTTATGTAGTAAAAGGCAAATACTAACACTTTCTTAAAGATCTAAACAGAAGGCTGATGACCTCCTACCTATAGGGAACAATAACTTTTAAAGTCACATTTCATATTTGTAGAACTTTTTATTTATTTGCATACCTATCTAGTAAACTCTTTGAGAGCTGGGGCTCAATCCTATTTCTTTGAATTTTCCTCAGGGCCTTGTGTGGTGCTATATATAGTAAGTGCTTAATAAATGTTCGAATAAATGCAATTCCTTGGGTAACATTGAAGTTTACAGATCTAGTAAATCATAACTAATAGGTGACGTTTATATAATACTTAATAGTTTGTATCCCCAATCCTTGACATAGTGTATATAACACAGGAGGGGCTTAATAAATGATTTTTGATTGAAGTATATGCACACATCTGATTCTGTGAAGGCAGTCAACAACAGGCATTTATTAAGCACCTACTTTGTGCCAGGCACTGAGCTAAGCAACTGGAAGTATTTGTAGTATAAATGTTAATAGCTCAAATTCACTTTTGAGAAAAATCCAGGTGTGACTAATTGTGATTTGCCTGGGGTCACAAAGTTAGTAAGTGGCAGAGCCTAGACGCTAACTCAGATTGGAGAATGAATGAATACAACAAAAAAAACATGGGTTTGAGTTTAATTTTGTGTGTGTGACATAAGTTTTCCTCGTTTCTACTGTCCTTCGGACACTTTGCCTATATATATAGCTCAAAGAGGTCCCTGTAGCTGCCCTATGCACTCCCCCCACCAAAAACAAAGGAAAAAGATCTGTATGTACAGAAATATTCATAGCACCTCTTTCTGTGGTGGAAAAGAACTGTCGTCAAAGGGGTTCCCATCAGTTGGGGAAATGTTTGAACAGATTATGGTGCCTAAATCTAATAGAATACTACAATGCAGAACGTAACAAATGGACAGTTCCTGAGAAACCTGGAAAGACTTGTATGAACTGCTGTAATGTGAGGTAAGAAGAACCAGGAAAATAGTTTATAATATAACAACATTGTAAAAGCAAACAACTTTGAAAGACCGAAGAACCCTGATCTATTGTGATTCTAGAATGGCCCATGATGGAGAATGATCTCTTGACAGGTGATGGACTAAATATGCAGAATGAGACACATTTCTGGACATGGCCAATGTAGGAATTGTTTTGCTTGACTATACATATTTGTTATAACTTTATTTTCTTCCCTTTTTTCTCATAGGGAAGGGGAGGTGAGACATAAATATTTTTCTTTAAGCCCAGTGGGGTCACAATTACACTGCATACCCCTCTGTATGGTTTTTTTTTCTCCCAGAGGCTAATGTAATATGCCATATTTCCAAGACACTTAGAGCCTGTCGTTTATTATTTTGTTTTTTACATTATTCCTCATTTATTCTCTCAGTCCCTGCAGAGCATACTGAATCAACAAATGGGAAAATCTAGAACCTAGAGGTCTAAAATAACTCTGTAATGGAACATAGAGTAAATATGAACCTTGAATTTGCCATTTCCCCTTGATTTCTTCTCCTGTAATGCTAGCAGAGTGCACCTCCTGAGGGCCTGTAAAAGGGGCCACCCCAGCTCAAGTCTAGCTCAATCCATGGAATGATATAATTAAAATCAGATGGAGCCTATGAACAAGCTGCTGTGACCTACACCACTAGTGGATGTTTATCTCATTGGTAGAAAGGGGCTTGTTTAATCTGAGAATTCACCTTTCTTGTTCATTTTATCCATCTGAGTAAATAATTGGAGCTTTAAAGAGTTAACTTTTTGCTCTCAGATACTCCTTTGAGCTAAAGATAGTCCATTCACACAGAATGGACTTAATGATGGATTCCCAGAGAACTCACAGGGATAGACTGCTTTAAGTAAGTTACTTTCCTTCACTATTGGGAATATCGTGCCCTCATAATAATATTTCTTGAGGGCTGGAGTCATCTGGCTTAATGACTCACCAAACAGTGAAGCTGTATACTCAGTTCCTGGTAATCTGCTTACCTGTTGGAGTGGCTCTCCCAGCATGCTCTGAAGCAGAAAAAAGGGTAAGCTGTGTGTGGCAGGTGAACTTCAGTGGTATTTAAGGCATGTAGACAGTATGATTCATATACTCTTCCATATTGATTTTGTGGGATGTTCACTGTATGATAACTTAAGCTTGTTGGAACTGGTGTATTAATCATGGAACTTGTCTCTGTTAAGCTTCCTTCCTTGTTAGTATCTTGTTAAGAGTATGGCCAGCTAAATAGAATTTTAGTCTACAGAACTTTAAAGAAAGTGCAGATAAATTACATGTAATGTATATTTGAAATATCTCATTCCTCTGTGACTTGGACTCATATTTCTCTTGGCCCCAGAGCCTAGTGTTCAAGGCTAAATACATCTTCCATCATCCATCTTTGCTTCTGAGATGGCTCTTTCTTTCAACACCTCTCACTATTTTCCTAGTCACTTAAACTCAAAAACAAGGAATATCTCTTACTTTTTAAAAAAGTTTTAATATTTTAACATTAATGTTTTAATCTTTAAATATCTTAATTTTTTAAAAATCCCCATGCTGCCATTCAGCTGCCAATTCTTAAGGATTCTGTCTTCAAAATATTTTTCTTATCTTTTCCCTCTTTTTAATTTTCAAAGCCATCACAATTTAGACTAATCTCCCTGCCTCTATTTTCATTCACTTGTGGAATTCTTATTTGCAGAAAGTACTAGGCACTCTGGGAGCTCTAGTTAATTAGGACACAGTCCCTCTCCTCCAAAGCTTATTACATTTTTATGTAATTAAAAAAAAAAACCAGCTTATCCACCTTTGGTGTCCACCTGGCACTCAGTTTCACATCTGGCTCCAAGAAACTGCAGTATACACAGTAGCCACAGCCTGGTAAACTGTTTTAGCAGATGGACTAAACTAGGTGGAGGGTAACTGATGGATAGGCCTCAAACCAGTCAGTCAGTTAGCAAGCTGTCCATCCCCAGCATGTGAAGACTTCCCACTGCGGAGTGGGCAAATGCTGGGGGTGGACAGCCTCCTAACTTTAGAAACTACTGAAGCAGGTGTTTGGAGCGCTTAGAGCTTGGTCAGACATTGAAGTAACCAAGGTCGTTCACTGCATACTGGGCCATCACCAGTACTGCCTTTTGTCATTGGACTTCAGTGACTCTAGAAGAGAGAGTGAGACTGAAAACCGCAGCTCTGCCTTGCTGAAATCCAATTCCTGCTCAAGTCAGGCTACCCCATGATGTCATTGGTCCTCTTCAAAAACTAAGAACAAAGAACAACATAAACAACATTTTTATAGGAGAGATAAGTTATACAGGGATACAGCCCTTCTCACCTCCATCTCAAATAATCTCTCTCCCCTTTAAGAAGCAGCTTTAACATCATCTCCTTACACCAAGATTTTTCTGAGCCTTCAATTCTAGTGCCTTCCCTCCCAAAGTACCGTGTGTGTGTGTGTGTGTGTGTGTGTGTGTGTGTGTGTGTGTGTAGCCTCAACCCCTACATATTCAGTATTTTCTTCAAGAACATGTTCAAAATCAATCTTTGCTTCTTTATCATTTTGGAATATGTCCTACATAGAAACGTTCCATTAGGTGTTGCTAATTATTTGGATCCGTAAGCTTTATATTTTGCTCCAACTTTCCTGCCTCTGCCTCCATAGCTTACAAAGATATTACATATTGCACACATACACACACACACCAAATAAAAATATACTGTATACATTCATATATCATATATACAAAGCACATATATGTGTGTATTTATACATATATAGACACAGTAAAATTTAAAACACAGGGGCACTGGAGAAATATAGATATATCTATATATCTCATTATATATACATGAAATCTATTATATACAAATATATACACATATATGTGTGCATATCATACATGCATATTACACATGCAGAGAGATACATGCACATAGTATCCCTGAAGTCCTATCAAAGCTTAAAGTTGCACTGAGACTTTTGGGATACCTTATATGTTCATGTGGAATATAAGCTTTTTCATTTTTTAAATATTTGTATACTTACTATACAAAGTATACTATTTGTATACTTAATACCTAGCATGGTTCCAGTACTTAATAAATGCAGATTGAGAGATTGATGATACAAAATAGAATGATACATTCCCAAGAGAGATGCCGACAACCTCCTCCTTCCAATTGATTCCCTACATTAGTCAGATCAATCTTTTTAAATCATGATTGTGATTATGTCAGCTCTTAGATCAGAACTTTCAGTGTTTTCCTATTAATGAAAGCTGCTTGTACAGATTAATGGTGAGCAGGGTTAACTTGCCATTGTTGACCCCACCTAGCTGCTTACCTCTTCTCACACAAAGCAAGTTATTGTTGAGAGTCACTGTTAGATTCCCGTTTTTGAATTCTTATAAAACTGGAAAATTGGAGATCTCTTCTCCTGTAGTGGTGTATCTGTTTTTCTATGTAGCTCTGTAATCTGTTTGTGTGAATAAGTATGTCTCCCTCAGAAGATGGCTATAGAACAATGTTTCATGTCTTGTTTCCTTGGAGATCTGGGTATTCTGGGTAGAGAGAGTGAGAATTACAGCATCATTGATTTAGAGCCAGAGTGGCCCTTAGAGGCCATCTACTCAGACCCCTTCATTTTATGGAATAGGAATTGAAGTTAGGACAGATTAAATGACTTGCATATTGAGGTTGTATAGCTAGTAAGTGTCTGAAGTGCCATTTGAATCTGGGTCTTCCTGATTCTTAAGTCCAGTACTCTGTTCTTATGCCATGTTTGATTTTTTATTAATCAAAAAAGAATTGTATGTATCTATTTTTAGCACCTAAATTTAAGCCTTACACAATTAATATTGGTTATCAGTTTCTATCATTGCCAGAATTAACTGACCAGTAACCCTCACTTTTGAGGTAGAAGTATCTGTCCCTCCTCCTCTACCAAAAAATTGATATCAAAGGAGTTGGTTTTCCAGTAGAGCAAACCATTTCCCAAATGGACAGTATTTGAGCTGGTTGTGAATTAAAAAAAAATGATGTCAAGTTTGTTTTTCAGATACAACAAGCCATTTTTCAAATGCATGGTATTTGAACTGGCTGTGAATTAACATTGTCCAGTGACGCACATTTTAATGAAACTGCAAATAGTCCAGTCTCTCACTTTGTAATTATGAAATGGGGGTACAAAGGCAATCTCCTTACTTCTAACTCCAGCTCCAATCTTAAAAATTGTTTCAGGTCCCATTATCTCTTCAAGTAGAATTAAAATATTGAGTTTCTACTGAATGCTCAGAATAATCAGATGAAAGGAACCTCAGGGGTATTGTCAGCACCCCCCATCTCCTTCAGTGTAGAATTTGCCTCTAAATAACTTGGCTCCCTAAATGATCTCCACTTGGAATTGGAAACTTCAGTGTGTTTGAAACAGTTTGAAAGGAGTTTGAGTTAGAACAGGTTAGAGATGGGTTAGGAGTTATGTTCTTGTCGGACCCTGGTCTAGTTGCCTAATCTTCCTATGCATATTTCCCACACAAAATGGAAATAATAAATAAATACTATTTGCTATGAAGTGTTCCAGGGTCTCCAACAGAAAAAGACTTGGTGAAGTGTGAATAAGAGAAAGAACAAAAGTAGGCATCAAACATTTCGATCTAGTTTATGAAGCCATTTCTGGTTTTCACATTTCTCTACCTAGTCATCCTGCCTAGTCTCCTTATATGGTGCTTTTAATAAAAGCTTTATTAGTCTATGTAAAATGGTCTTTGAGATTTTCTTTGCTTAGAGATGACGCTGTCATACATCTACTCTTGGGGCCAAGGAGAGGATGTTGGCCTCAGGACTGGGGCCAGGATTTTTCAAAAAACTGGAAGAAAATTGTGTTAATAATAGATGGATAGCACTTATATAGTGCTTTAAGATTTGCAGAAGTCCTTTACAAATGTTATCTTATCTTTACAACAAGCCGTGGAGGTAAACACCATTATCCCTATTTTATAAACTGGGGAAACTGAGATAGAGGTTAAATGATTTGCCAAGAGTAACTAACATCTAGTAGAAGTCTCAGAAAGGGTTGAATTCAGTTCTTCCTGATTCCAGGTTTAGCATCATCATCCCTTGTGCCACCTACCTGCCTCGGCTAGAAAATAACAGTTACAGAGGAAAGAGTAAGATAGATAAGTAGATTTATTCTTAAGGGGAAAAAATACTAAGAAAAGGGGCAGTACCCAGAATACAGAATCGTTGAAAGTTCAGGTTTCCCAAGGAACTAGAGAAAAGAAACAATTTGTCCTTAATGTGGTATAATGGAAAGAGGTTCTGGAATGTTAGGATCTGGGTTCAAAACCTCTCCCTGCTGCTTTACTCCCCATGTCACCCTTCATAAGCCACACAATCCACTGGTCCCCAGCTTTTTCATCTGCAATATGTTGGTCAAGAGTGCCCCCAAAGTCCCTTTGACCTCCAGGTTAAGAATCTGAAGACTGAGCAGCCCATGAGAAACAAACATATGGGGGAAAATAAATTACTTTTCCCTTAAAGACTTGTACTTAAATGCTTTCTGTTAACTCCACACCTCTGGATTCTAGGATTTTCTCAGTTCTTGCTTCTTCACCTGCTTGAGTGACTCTGTGAGGAATATTTGCTGCTATCATCCTCAAAGAGGAAATCCAAAGAAACTGTTTGTAGCAAAGCCATTGTTTTTCCTTGTTCAGATTAGCATCTCATGGAAAACTGTACAATGACCTAGCACTTATATCTAGAACAGGTTCAAATTTTCTTAGATTTCAGTTGTTGAAATCTCATTGGAAGAGACCACATAGAGGAGCCATTGACAGAATTAGAGTAGACTTTAGCAGGGTAGCAAGCAAGTGAACAGCTATTCAACAGATATCTATTTGCTGAAGATAATAGATCTGGCTCTAAATTAGTAAATGATTTGAAACCAAATAGGAGATGGTCTTACAATACCAAGAATTCACTTTTCCTTTGGATTTGGTTTTTAGAATTGATTTTCTAGAAAGCAACCCAATCTTAAAACCCAAACTTAATTTCTGTGCCTGGAATGTTTGAAATATGGAAGATATTAAGGTAATTAATATCAAATTAAATATTCTAAATAGGCCACTAATCATCCTTTTGTTTTGTCCCTCATTTCCCTTAAGATGTGGATTAGTGTTTTCTGTTCAGTTTATAGCATTGGCCAACGTCTAAATAAATCTCCTGTTATTGGAAGGGACTTAATGAATGCTGATTAAAGTACAGACCCAGCTATGGGCTTCTCAATAGCTGTGGCCATCAATCCACAATTTATAAAAGGAACCAGCTTGTAGGCATTATCTTTAAAACTGAAAGTGTAGTCCATTGATCCATTTTTAGTTCTTATATTATCTACATCCTGCTCAGAGTGACTTGTTTGTAACTAGACTAATGAAGAAATGTGTGTTTGTTTATGTTCTCACTCACCCTTTTTCCTCTTCATACTTGTTTTGGGTGTTTGGATTTTACATATAATGTCATTAAAGAAAATTAAAAAATGAGCAAAGTTATATGTTGCGGCTTAAATCAATTTGAATATTGAATGATTTTGCTTATGTAAGAAAAACTGAAAATTTCTAGCTATAGACTGGATCTTTATGTATTTAGAATTTTCTTCAAGAACATATTCAAAATGAAGTCATTTTTAAAATGGCCAGTTCTTTATCATCTTGGAAATTTTCCTGCAGAGAAACATTCTTTAGGATTTTGCTGATTTGGGGAGCCTGTAACCATTTATACTTTGTTCCAGCCTTCCTACTTCTCCACGTTCCTTCTCCTGCCTGCACCAGGATCCCCAGTTACAGATCACATACAGGCCCTGAGAAAAATCTCACTTTCTTCTATAAAAAGCCTTTCCTGATCCCTCTTAATACTAGTGCCTTTCCTCTGAAATGACTCTCAGTTTCTGCTGTGTACATCTTATTGGCACAAGGTTTTCTACTTTTTCCCCCTTGTTGCCTGTCCTATTAACTGTGAGCCCCTTTGAGAGTCTTTCTTTGTATGCTCAGCACATAGTAGGTTCTTAATGCTTGGTGAGTGCACTGCAAGCAGTGTCATCTTTCTCTACAAGAGGGGCTCGGAATGGAGTACTGTTTAGTAGCACTGCCATCCTTCTCATTTTGGGCGCAGCTCACTTAGGTTTGACTGTCATGTAATCTATCAGATGTAAAGAGAATGAACTTTATTATGATGGGCACTTGCCAGCAGTATGTATGTCACTTAGTGGGAAAAGTCACTGACCTGAGATAATTTATTCTTGCTTCTGGAAAACTCACCTTAAAAAAAAAGAGGGAAGAATGGAGGGCAGGGAAGGGGGGAAAGAAAGAGAGAGACAGAGAGACAGAGAATTATGTAGAACAGAAATAAGCAGGTCCATGTACAATCCTTGTTTTCTCTCCTTCTTTGATGTAGAAATGCTCATTTTTGTTGGTTTGTCAAGTTTGAAATAATAATTTTTAAAAATTTATTGAACAAAAGCTCACCTGAAGAATTTAAGGAAATACAATAAATAATACATAAAAACAAGGGGGTAGAGCGGGTTGTCATTCCTGAACAGAATATGCACAATGTTGGCTCGCTGCCCAGGAATGGACTTCGATTGCTGTGACCTCACTTAGCATTAAACATAGTGTCACTTGTGTAGCCTCTACTTTAAAATTTCCTTCTCTCAATGCATACTATGCTTGAAGTACCCGATAGGAAATGTGTAGTGTGACCAACAAGTTCTGTTTCCTCTCCATGGAAACCAAGGCCCTGGGAACCCAATCTGTTCCTCAGTATTGCTTAATAAAGCAGCCACATCACATTGTAGGTCTTAAGCACTGAAAGCTACCAATCATGGTTATTGGCAAAATGAAGACCGTAATTATATGTTTTATAAACAATGTACATTGTGTGCATAGCTTATTCTGGATTTCTCACTTTACTAATAATCACAAACCACAGCTTTGTGAATAAGGCTAACAGAGCACATTAAACCATTTTTTTAAATTGGCATTCATCAGGGGAATCTGGACTGCATAAAAATAAGAGATAGAAAAATTGTCAAGTTTATATGTTTTTGAAGGTTCAAATAATTTAGTAATGGGGTAGCACAGGACCATAAGAATTGAGTCATTGGCAAGTTTAGTTGGGGTAGCTAGATGGTACAGTGCATAGAGTGCTGGACTTGGAGACAGGAAGACTCATCTTCCTGAGTTCAGATCTGTCTCCAGACATTTACTTGCTATGTGACCTTGGGAAGTTATTTAACCCTGTTTGCCTCAGTTTCCTCATCTGAAAAATGAGCTGGAGAAGAAAATGGCAAAATATTCTAGTGTTTTTGACAAGAAAATCCCAAATAGGGTCATGAAGATCTGGACATGACTGAAAACAATTAAACAACAACAATGGTCAGTTAGGGGGTGTTGCATGGCAGTATTCGTATTGTGGCATATTTCCTTGGTGAATTAAATTTTTATGTAGGCTATTTTAAAGATAGACTCTTCACCAAGTTCAAATCTGGCCTCAGACACTTGCTAGCTATGTGATACTGGGCAAGTACTTGGAAAGTACTTATGCTTTTCATTTCTCAGGGTCTATTCTGGGAAGTTAAGCAGGAAGACAAAATTGCCTGAATTTTTTTCTTGTAGCTTCCCTAATCCAAAGTCAGATGTCAAATAAAAGTGTATTGTGTCAAAATAGAATCAGTGACTTCTTATCTGCAAAGAAATTGGAATAACTTTGAGAAATTGGGCATGGCATGGTATAGAACTCTATGTAGTACATGGTTCACATGGAAACTCAAATTCTGTGGATTGGAGTGACTTTTGATGAGATGTTCATGATAGCACATCTGTAGGGTGTTATCATTACTATAAGCAAGTTTATGAAAACCCCTAGGAAATAAAAAATGAGAAGATCTTAATATAAACCCTTCTTTTTAGTGATATGGGATCTCAGTACAGGTGTCATTGTGCTATCATTGTATATCCCCAGCCCTATGCTTGACACAGCAGACACAATAAATTGTGATTGATTGGGCTTCAATGCATCATTATTCAGTTAGAAGGCAGCTGGTTTGGGAATCAAGAGGCCAGATTTGAATCCTGACTGCCACTTAATAGTTTTGTGACCTTGGGCAAGTCACTTAACATTTTCATCTGTAATCAACTGTTTATACTACAAAAACAGCTACCATATTTTATTTATACTTCCTACCTGATGGGATTATGCTAAGGATAAAGTGAGGTGATGAATGTCAAGTTTTATTTAAATTTTAGCTGCAAATTAGTATCTTTTTTTTTCTTTTTGAGGGCAATTGGGGTTAACTTGCCCAAGGTCACATGCTTAGGTTTTTGTGTGTGTTAAGTGTCTGAGGCCGGATCCGAACTCAGGTCCTTCTGACTCCAGGGCCAGTGCTCTACTCACTGCGACACATAGCCGCCCCTCTTTTTATTGTTTTTAACAGAATGACATTCCTCCTAGAAACAAGCATGCAGATATATTTCCTTGTTTTGGAAAAGCCAAAAATCACCTTTGGTGAAGATGATAGGCCAGTTGTCTAGAACAAGTTGTCTTCCCCTTTCATAGCAAAGTTCCTATCTCTTCTCTTCTCTACTTCCTTCTGTAAGTGGATAACAGGGGAGGGGCAGGAGGGCCTGAGTGGCCTATTGTTCCCCTTGGGGAACTTAGCCAAGCAGGACAGGAAGCAAAATGCCCAGCAGGAAAGGCATGTTATCATTCCTGTCCTCTTTGATTCCTTACCCCAAAGAAAGCTGTGGCTGTCATCAGTGACCTTGAGCTTTCACTTCTGAGCTCCCTCCAGGGCTGTGCTCAGGATCTTCATGGTTCATTAATCTCATATCAGGTGCCAACAAGATGGTAGTAGATGGGTCAAACCACCTCATGAGAAACTAGCACCATTCTTAAAAAGGGAAGATATAAGTATGGCTACTCCTAAATTCATTCTAGTTTTATGTAATTAGGCTACTGTCACTATCAGTTGATGCCCCCCCAGAGGAGTAGTGTTTAGGATTATGGATTAAAATAAATAGACAAATTTATCATTCTTCCAATGAAACTTTAACTAGTCACATGATCTTCACTTAGGTCACTTAGCTGCTTAAAGTTCAGTTCTCTGGTTGAACAGTCAATTTCAGATTTCTTTATTTTGCCCAAACATCAGGTGAATTCATAAGTTTTAAAAATGTATAATTTTTAGTTTCAAATTCTCTCTCCCCCTTTTCTTCCCCACCCCTTAAGAAGGCAAGAAATATGAAACCCATTATATATATGAAGTCAAAATTCATCATTTCAAACATCTGCTAGGGCACAGGGATTAGACCTGAAGTCTATGGAGTGTTTTTCTTTTCTTTTTATATATTTTGATAACTGAATTTGAATATCATTTCTTCCTTTTGTAATCTTATGTATTTTTTTGTCATGTTAAAACCATTGTTCTGAGAAGAGGTCCAAAGGCTTCACCACATTGCTAGAGGAATCCACTGACACATACAAAAAAGGTCAAAAACTTTAGATTTAAGGGGGAGCATGTTATGTGATTAATTCTAGGAAATGGTATCAAAAATGTTCCCTCTGATATAACAATTAAACCTAATTGTCCTTTGAAAAGTGAGTGGGTGGGGGCAGCAATTAGGAGAAAGGGGAGAATAAACAGTGAAACTGCTTTGGGTAGTTCTAAAACTGCCTGAAAGAACTGCAAAGCACAGTGTTCTTCCTTGGAGAGGGGCCCAGCCCTGTTCTCTTCTCCGAAAGCCCTGTGGGATAAATTCCCCATGCCGCAGTTTTGACCTCCCACCTCCCTGCCCCCATTTCCTGGTAGGGAGATCCCATGCCAGCCTCTGGCCAGACAGCTGGCTGTGCCAGTTGAACCGGTCTTCCCGGCTGCTTTTGTGTTGCAGCAGCACACTGGAGGGCTGTTTTGCTGTTCTCTTTTGGTGGTAAGACAAAGACTAGGTGTGGAAGCCACGTTGGGTGGGACTTGGTCACTACTGAGTGACTCATTGGGTGGCACTGACTTGCTACTGCCTCATGACCCCCAGCAGCGCACTGGGAGGCCCTTTGCTCCTGGGAGGTGTGGATCCTTGGGCCCTTTTCATGTGGTTGTGGGGTTAGGGTTAACCCCTGGGCATATTCCAAGTAAGTAATTGCTATCTGCCTCTGGACCATTTTCTGTGTGTGTTCCAGGTCTGGTGGTGTCTGTTTCCGGCTTTGCCTGTGAAATATTCTGTTTCTCCTAAGACATTTCAGCAGTGGGTGGAGTGCTACTCCCTATAATAAATGTTTTTGGTTTATATTTGGAATTCAAGGTCATATACCTTTCTGTTTGTGTGTAATGATTGGTGGCATATTGTGGTGGAAATGATCGGGTTCTGACTACAACATTATAGCTCTGGAAATGCAGGCAGTTCTCATAACTTCTCCAGTCAGAAAGCATAACATCAACGCCTACTATGTGTCAGACCCTGTACTAAGTGCTGGGGACACAAAGAAAGCACCAGGCATACACAGGCACCTAGGCAGTGCAGGGGACAGAGAGCTGGGCCTGGAGTCAGGAAGACTTATCTTCCTGAGCTCAAATCTGGTCTCAGACAGAAGCTGTGTGATCCTGGGCAAGTCACTTAACCCTGCATGCCTCCGTTTCTTTATTTATAAAATGAACTGGTGAAGGAAATGGCAAACCCCTTTTAGGATTTTTGCCAAGAAAATCCAAAATGGGGTCATGAAGGTTTGGATATGACTGAAACAAACAAATATATACATGTATGTATGTGTATAGATCTATGTCTGTCTGTCATTTTGTTATTTGGGTGTTTCAGTCATAACTGACCCTTTGTCACCTCATTGGGGGTTTTCTTGGCAAAGATCCTGGAGTGGTTTGCCATTTCCTTCTCCACTTTATCAGTCAATTAGAGGTTAAACTTGCTCAGGGTCATGTAGCTAGGAGGTAGCTGAGGCTAGATTTTAACTCAAGTTTTCCTTATTCCAGGTCCACCGCTCTATCCACTGAGCCACTTGTCTGCCAGATATAGACGTACACGTACACATACATGTACATAGATGTATACATATGTGCTTATGTATGTCTGTGTTTATGTATGTATATATCTGTGTGTATGTATATTCCTTGACCATAAGAGCTCACAATCTGAAGGAGACAGCATGTAAACAATGATATACAAACAAGAAATATACAGGGTGTTCCAAATGTTTCAGTGCAGTTTTAAATTGTTAGAACTGAACTAAAACTTCTGGGATACCTATTTACAAGGTAAAGGGAAGCCTAAGTCTCTCACTCCCAGAAAATAAGAATGGTAATACCTGTAATATTGACCTCATTACCTCCCAGAATGTCACAAGGATCAACACTGTTTTCTCCAGAGTTACCAGGGGTCTCAGAATTACTGAATCACCTAGTCTTTTATCAGTCCTCATCCTTCTTGACCCCTCAAAGTGCCACAGCATCAGATGTTGTTAAGGTAATCTGTTAACAAGCGTATATTAAACACTTAGTATATATCAGGCCTTGTGCTAAATTCTGGTAATACAAAAAAGGGCAAAAATATGGTCCTTGTCCTCGGGGAGCTTACAGTCTAGCAGAGGAAACAGCATGCCAGCAACTATGTTCAGGAACATATATGCAGAGTACATGTGAGCTCCTTGAGAGAAGTGACTTTTTTTTCCCTTTCTTTGCATCTCCAGCACTTATCCTAGTGCACATCACATAGTGGCTGTTATTAACTCATTAACTCATATTAGCCTTCTTGATGTCATGACTTGCAGAGACAGCTCTAATTGCTTTTCTCCTGCTGCATAATTCTTCTTTTAGGGGAGTTTTTGAGAGTCATTGAAGACTGGAGAAAATGTCTAGTCCTCCATCTTGTTAGTCATGGAACCCAGAAGTCTCTCTGAATTTACTCTAATTAATTATAGTAGTACATGATGTTTCCTCTCAATAGAATATTAATTAAGCTATTTGTGGGAAAAAGCTTTCATTTTTGTCTTTGTATCCTCAGTGCCTAGAATAGTGTTTAGTGCATATCAGGTTCGGTCGATAAATGTTTGTTGACTTGAATTGCTAAAGGATAACTATCTGGAATAAAAGGAATTGAGAAATTATCTAGAGGATGAGATGAGATTACTTATGTACCATGTCTGGCAAACTTTAAAGCAATAAGTTATTTATTAGCTGCTATTAATTTTATTGATGAGGAAATTGGGTCCCGAAGAGGGGAAGTGAGATTTCTAAGGCCATATTGCTAGCTCATGGCAGAATCCAACTATTTGACTGTGACATGATCAGAGGTGGAGATGGGGGAGAGAATTTTAAATCTTAGGAACCACTGTCAGTTGCAGATCAATTTGGATATAAGATGACATATCCCTAAAATGGGCATACTAAGATGGGAAAGATTAATTTACATATAATTTCCCCAAGCATACATTTGTTAACAAAAGCAAATTATTCCCATACAGATCATATAATTTTAATTAAGATATTTTATTTATTACAAATTCCAAAATAAAAAGTACAGTAATTTATATTTGCATAGAACTTTGTAGTTTACAGTGGCCTTTACATATAGCTAGTTAGTCAACAAGCATTTTGTTAAGTACCTACTATGGGTGTTGTGATGAGGATACAATGCAAAAATATGGTCCTTACTCTGGAGAAGTTCATATTCAACTGGAGGAAATAACATGTAAATAACTATGTACATACAAGGTTTGCATATAGTACATGGAAGGTAATTTCAGAGGGAAGGCATCAGTAATTTCAGAAGGTGAAGGCAAAGGTAAGGAGGGAGGGCATCTAGATATGAAAGGCATGAAGTGGGAGGTAGTGTCATGTATGAGCAATATCGAATATGCTGGTGATGTTGCATCATAGGGCACATGGAGGAGAGTAGTGTAGAACGAGACTGAAAAGGCAGGAAGAAGAGAGATTTTGCCAAATTAGATGATACTGGAGGTTACAGGGACCACTGGAATTTTTTCAGGAGAGACATGATATGGTTAGACCCATGCTTTGGGAAAACTTCCTTTGGCAGCTGGATTGGAGGGGGAAGACACCTGAGGCAGGGAAACCAATTAGAAAATTATTGTCCAATCTAAGTGAGAGGTGCTAAAAGCCTGACCTAGGCTAGGGTTTTGGCTTTGGCATGTGAGAAAGAACATGATTTGGCAAAGGATTGCTCAATATATGTGGGGTGAGTTAGAGCTGAGGATGGCACTAAGGATGGGAATTCAGAGAGACTAGAGGAATTGTGAAAGCCTTGATAGTAAGGGAAGAAGATGGCTGGATTTAGGGAAAGATGGAATGAAAATAAAGATGATAATAAAAATAAAATAACAAAACATAAAGAGTCAGGAGCCAAGGCTTCACGTCCTGGCACAGACGTTTACTAGCTGTGTGACCTTGGGCACAGGGATTGAGGGACTTTTCATGTCTTTGAACCGCAGTTTCCTTGTCTTTAAAATAGAGATGGTAGTACTTGGACTACGTGCATCACAGGTATGTGAGCAAAAGCACCTTTAGGAGCAACCTTACAAAATCTCTAATCCCTTCAGGCTGCTGAGTGACTAACCCAACCAGGACAAATATCAGTGGATTTTCTTGCACATGAAAGATCTCCAGGCATGATGACTCTACAGCTCCTTAGCCCATTCCGGAGTATCATTCCTAAATGTGATAGCTTTTGTTTTCTTTTTAAAATACTTTTGTTTCTATTTTTAAAAAATTTTAAGCTTTTATTTAGTATTTTATTTTCCCCCAGTTACATGCAAAAACAATTTTTATCATCAGTTTTTAAAACTAGACACTGAATCGATTGTCCCACATGTGAGATTCCATTTCATTTGATTACCTAGGCCTTGTTCTTTCCACTCCTTGGCTAAACTCTCTCTTAATTTCACCCTTGAGTATTATCCCCATGGAGGCCAGCTCTGCTCCTCACCCCCGACCCCATTTCCAGCTTTCTTTTATGTGTCTTTATCCCCCATTAGAGTAAGCTCCTTGAAGGTAAGGACTGTCTTGTTTGTTTGTATTTATACCTTCATTATTTAGTGCAGTGCCTGCCACAAAATAAACCATTAATAAATTCATACTCTCTGACTCTCTATCTTTTTGTCTCTATCCCTTTTCTTCCTGTCTTTCCTTTTCTCTTTGTTTCTCTCTGTTCCTGTCTTTTTCTCTCTCCCTTTCATGGTTTCTTGGTTGGTGTTATAAGAATATAAGGTTTAATAGCCAGGAGTTTTGACCATTTACCTTATCTATGTTTATAGATTGATGGATATTGTGCTTTATGTAGGGTAAAAGGCTAAATTATCATAAGGCACTGCTGGTTAATATTGCCTCTTAACATTTTAACATCTAACATCTGAAAACCACTTCAGTAATACAAATGAGGATGAAGGAACTGTCAAAATCTGTTCTCACTTCATTCTTACAGTTAAAATCAAGACAAGGAGTCTGAGGAATGACTAGATAGTCTTTATCCAATTGAATATTTTGAAGTAATAATAAACGTGGTCAAATGTTGGAATGGTACTCCCTTTATAATAGTCTTTATTCTCTTAGGCAGTGGTTTTTTCCCTTAAGGATAATTATTTTATAGGACTGAATAGACCTAAAGAAATCTTTTTCAATTCAAAACTTCCCCACATAAACTGAAAACTAGAAACAGAGTGGGTGCCTATCCATTAGATAATAGTCGAACAAAATTCGGATGTATGAATGTAATGAACACTAGTGTGCCTTTACATCAATGGCTATGAGAAATTCAGTGAATTATCGACTGGAATAAAGTTAAGTAACCAGTACAAGAAGGACAATAAATACTCAAAGACTAATGTAAACAGAAACACTTTAAAAGGCAGTGAAATTGAGATCAATTTTAATGAACAATTCCAGTCCAATAAAACCAGTGAAGAAACTCATTTCCCTCTTCAGTGTTGGACCGTGGAAGCAGTATATGATATATTAGAGTCTTTTCTGGACAAGGTCTAATGTATTCTGTCAGACTAGGTGTCTTTCCCCATCTCCTCCCTCCTAATTTAGATCCAGGTGCCTCAAGGGTTAAAATGCTGTACTGGAACCAGGGAACCTTGAATTACATCATTTGATGTTCTCAATAGCTCCATCAGGTACGTTCGGTTTCATCATTTTACAGAGAGAAAATGAAGACTAAGAGTATAAGTCACTTTTCCATGGTCAGTCAGAAGCTCCAGAGACAGTATTCCAAGTCCAGGCTTCTTTCTGCTTTTCCAAATTGCTTCTCCTATGGAGACCTAGAATCTCAGGTAGAATAAACTCTTATTCATGTTAGTAGTATGCTTAGATGACTCATAAAAGTTAATTCTGAAATATTGAGAGAAGCAACTTATCTTTCAAATCATAAGCAAACGGGCACAGATACACATCTTCATTTAGTTTGAAGCTGCCTCATAAGAGCTGTTTCTGCATCTTTACATTGTGAACTGTTGGAGGACAAGGACCATGCATCTGTAATATTCTTGGTGATTAGATTCTCATCTTCAGCATGTTATGGTCATGTCAGTAGAGATCACAAGTAGTAGTTTTAATACTGAATTTTTGTCTTCTTGATCTCATCATCCTCTTTGAGAATGAAAGACCAAAAAAAAACCAACTGTGCCTGATACTCTTTAGGCATCTTTATAGATTAAAATGATTTGCTTACTGGCTCCATGTTATATGCCCTATTAGGGTATTTGGAGATTTTAGCATCTCAAAATGGAGAAGTAGCCCCCCCTTTTTTTAGATTTAGAGTTAGAACCAGCTTCATTTCATTTTTTGTTTATGTATTTATTTTTGCTTTTTCAAGGGCAATTGGGGTTAAGTGACTTGCCTAAGGTCACACGGCTAGTTTTTGTGTTAAGTGTCTGAAACTGGATTTGAACTCAGGTCCTCCTGACTCCAGGGCCAGTGCTTTATTCACTGTGCCTCCCAGGCGCCCCAGTAGTCCTTTTTTTTCCATCTTTATTGAAGTGGTCTAGACTTTTGATTTCACTCCCAGTGAGGAAAATTCCTCTACCAGTGCAGACTAGCAACTGCTCTAAATTTAAAGTCTTATAGAATTGCCTACCCATAAGGAGTATATATAATAGATATTGAAAGAAGAACATAGATTAGTTTTTCATTGACTAGTTAAGCTGTCTGCATTTCTATATCCCATTCTGTATTTTACTTGTCTTTTATAATAATCTTAGAAATGAGCTATTCTTGATATATTAACTGTTGTCAAGGTACATCTTGAGTATAATTCTTTCAAAATTGGATTATTGGGCAATTTTGTTTTTGATCTATTCTAGCTCTTATTTGGGCAATTTGGGAAGTGTGATGGGCAGAGGGAGGGAAGATAAGAACATAAAAGTGACATAAGAAAGTTACAAGGTGTTATGAGGGGCTGAGCTAATCAGTTCTTGAGCTTCTCCTCACTTTCTTTAGGAAAAGACAGTGATAAGCTAGAGAACATCCGAGTAGAGCAGGCAGGATAGTTAAAAGGGCATTCTTGTATCATTAGAAGGAAATGAATAAGTTTAGCCTGGAGAAGAAATCACTTCAGGAAGACATGATAGCTATCTTTACATACTTGAAAAATTGTTGTGTGGAGGATGGATTAGATTTGCTTGGCATGGCCCCAGAGAAAGTTGTAAAGGAGTGAATTTAAAGGAGAAATTTTTGGTGAAAAAAATTAAAAAGAAATTTGGTTTTAAAAAAGAATCAATAAAAATAATTTTTAAAAAGTAAATGAAAAGGGGTGTCTAGTTGGCACAGTGAATAGAGCACCAGCCCTGGAATCAGGAGGACCTGAGTTCAAATCTGGCCTCAGACACTTAACACTTTTTAGCCATGTGACCTTGGGTAACTCATTTAACCCCAATTGCCCTCTCAAAAGCAAAAAAAAAAAAAAGAATAAAAGGTAAATGGAAAGGAATGAATAAATAAATAAATATATAAAAGGAGTATAAGACTTTGGATGTAGGTTGGGAGTGGGCAAAAGAAGAGAAGAAGGGTTAGTATTCCAAGGAGGAAGAACAGTATGGCCATAAAGAACATGTAGGGAAAGATGTTCGTGGTGTATAGTCAAGGAGTAATGAGAATAGTGAGAGGTGAGGACTTGAAGTACAGGGGAAAGATTGTGGGTGATGTTGAACATCTGACTTATGAGTCTGAATTTTGTCCTGTAGGCTGTAGGGAGAGGTCTAGGCAGGTGACAGAGCTAGGACAGCCTTAGGTGTGGGGACCAGGGAGATGCCAGGTCAGGGAGAATTAACTAGTCATGAATATTCTTATATAGTTAGATAAATTTCATATCAGATTCTTGTCTTATCAGTATTGCTTTTAGTAGGAATTTATGAGTAGACCACATTGGAAAAGCATAGATTGCCTCCCATGTTGTGTGCACACAACCATGTAGGACAGATGCATAAATATCTGCCAGAAAGGTTATATTGAAAGTAGAAAGCCCTATTGAATAAATTAAATCATGAGCACATTTTTACAAAGCTAAGTTCTGTTTGCATCTATTGACACTCTTCTGTAACAAAAATACTTTGCTAGAGTAAATGAATAATCATGGAGTTAAAGGCAGGTCCAGGGTTTCTCTTTTTAGATTTTCTCTCTTGTCTTACCTTGGGGTGACATGTATTAATAATAATAATTATCTGCGTATTACTTTGTAATTGACTCTGACTATAGGTTTTAGGTATTTTGTTTGTTTCTGATCACATAAAACCCCCTGATTTGGAGTTGGCAACTTGGGTTCAAGTCCTGTCTATACTTTGCTTCTAATTTATCCTTGAGTCAATCACTGAATTTTTCTGGACTTCAGTTTGATATTTTCTGAAATGAAGGGCTTTCTGTAAGGTCTCCTCTAGGTCTAAATTCCCAAGAATCAGGAACAAAGCAGATGTCCATCAATTGGGGAACAGTTAAACAAATTGTGCACATGAATGTACTATAATACTACTGTACTGTAAGAAACAATGAATATGAATGAATACAAACTCTGACTATTAAAAGTTGAAACTCTAAAGAGAAGTTAGGAATTGAAATTGTTTTATTGCTATATTATATTAGCATGTTACATTTTATTTGAAATAAGTGATGATATTTAATTCTATGAATGCCTCATTGGTACTCATGTAATGTTAAACGACCTAGAAAAAGTTCTCCACCACATTTGGTGGACTCTGGGTCAGATTTGTGGAAATATGTGGACAAGACTCAAATCAGATGAGAATATATAGATAGATGGGTTGCAATATGGGAGGGGAGTAGTAGCCATATCAGTGACCACCATTACTGTATATATAACTAATTTCGAGTAACATTTAGGCATGTAGCCCTCCCATTTAGGAAAAAGCAAAAAGAGTACTAGGTTTGGGGCATTCAGGAAATGTATGGTTTCAATCACTAGTCTTCATTCTATAACTACTGTTGAATCTGACATAATCATATTCACTAAAGTTTCACATCACAGAATCCTCAGTCATTTTAGGTCTTCCACCTGGACAAGAATCCTCTTTACAACATTCCTGATAATCAATCACGTAGTCCTTTCTCATAAATCTTCAGTGTCTGAGAACTCATTACCTCCTAAAGGAACCTCATTTGTTAAGATTTTTTTTCTCTATTATGAAACTAAACTTCATCTCTCTACACCTTCTACCCGTTGCTTAGAGTTCTATTCTTCAGGCCCAAGCAAAGCAAGTCTAATTCATTATTCTTTTACATGTTATCCCTTCAGATACTTGAGGGTAGCTGTCGATTCGCCCTTCCCCCTCTCTACCACTTTCCAGCTCCAATTAGTCTCCTCTTCTCCAGGATAAACATCTTCATTTCCTTCAACTAATCTCATTTTAGGATATTACAACTATACTTTGTTGTGCAAATGAATGGGGGAGATAATTATAGATTTTGCATAATCATAGCTTCCTGTGGCCCTAGCAAATTTTCCAGCTGATGAGGTATCTGATCTCAATAACCAAGACATACTGTTCCCAAACTAGAAATAAACACAGAAATAATAGACTGGAACAAATTCCTTCCTTCCTTCCTTCCTTCCTTCCTTCCTTCCTTCCTTCCTTCCTTCCTTCCTTCCTTTCTTCTTTCCTTCCTTCCTTTCTTCTTTCCTTCCTTCCTTCCTCCCTTCCTCCCTACTTCCATAGACCTGAAATTCATCCCTTTTATGAAGCAACTATATGTCTGGTATGTCCCTAGGTGCTAGGGGCTCACAGACAGAAATAAAACTGACCCTGTGCTCAAGGAGCTTATATTCATTCTGTTAGGGAAAATAATATGTAAACCTATAACTAAATACAAGATTTACTCAAAGTAATTGAAAGAGGAGGGGAACATGTCCTAGCAATGACAGTTGGGGGGGTGTTAATGATTTCAAAAATTGTGATTTTAAAATATTAAAAAAGTACTTCTTAGTTTGTCTAGGAGTGAGGTATGCCCAAAGGGTTTTTCCTAGGGGAAACTGGGTAAAATGGAAAATGAGAAGCCAGGTAATCTAGCAAGCATCTGATAAGCCCCTTCTGTGTGCATGCATTATGCTGAGAGTGCAGTGACAAAGGTCTGGCTTCATATCCTAGTTCCGATATTTCATACCTATGGGATCTGTTGAGAATCACTTAAATTTCTCTATGTCTCGGTTTCCTCATCAGTGAAAGAACATCACTTTGTTGTCACTCATTTTTCAGTCATGTTTGACTCTCTGTGACCTCATTTTGGGGTTTTCTTGGCAAAGATTCTAGAATGGTTTGCCATTTCCTTCTCTGGCTAATTTTTCTGATAAGGAAACTGAGGCAAACAGGGTTAAGTGACTTAGCTAGCATCACACAGCTACTAAGTGTCTGAGGCTGAGATTTGAACTCATGAAGATGAATCTTCGTGATTTCCAGACCCAGTGCTCTGTTCATTGAACCACCTAGCTGCACTAACATTAGACTAGATGACCTCTAATGTTCTATCTTTTGAAGATGCTGGGCTTGGAGTTCAAATCTGGTCTCAGAAGTTTACTGTGTGACATTGAGCAATGCACTTAACCCCAGCTTGCCTCATTTCCTAACCTGTAAAGTGGGGATAATAGCACCTACCTTCCAGGGTTGTTCTGAGGAACAAATGAGATAATACTGTAAAGTAGATGCTATATAAATGCTAGCTGTTATTATTTACTATCTTAAGACCTTAAGATATGTGGCACCACCATTTTTTAAACTTAAGCTTCTTGAGTAGCAAATTAGTAGCATACAGATCTCATGTTACTTTTATAGACTTGGAGTTTATTTTATAGATTCTCTTATGTCATGGTCATAGCCTTTTATTCTTTAATAATTACATTAATCAGCACATGCTCTCATAGGAGAAAGTACAGGAGAAAATTATCTTAAAGGAGGTTATCTGTTTCTACAGCAGCATAACTAAAAGAAGACTTTTTTTTAAAAGCTAAAGCTAAATAAATGTATATTCAGAATGTGATGTAGTTTCTTATAGTAATCTGAACCTGCCACTTAGAAATGAGCTCTCATGTAAATTACAATTAGCATGCCATTTTCATGAGAGCTACAGGGAAATTCGATCTTAAAACTGTCTAATTGGGTTGTTAGTGTCCACAAAGATTTCCTTTAGAAGTTCTCAGGGATGAAAACTTTCCATCTGAAGACAGAAGTGTTTGTGGAGGTACAAAGTGGCTTTGGAGAATGATATTCCTTGGCAAATAGTTGGCGCCAAGAAAATGTTTGGTTGTTCAGCTAAAATCTCATTTTCTAGAAGCCTTTCTTGGTGCCCCTCCCCCTTAATATTAGTGCCTTTCCTCTGTTGATTATCTTCACAGTTTCCTTCATCTATCTTGTTTGTATGTAGTTATTTGCATGTTGTCTGTTCCATCGAATTGTAAGCTCCTTGAGGGCAGGGACTGCCATTTGCCTTTCTCTGTATCTCTGGCACTTAAGCATAGTGTAGGGCAGTGAGTACTAGGCCCTTAAAAATGCTTATTGAGTGACTTATTTTGAATCCTTTTTCTTATAAATGCAATGATGGAATGATATTTTGACTTACCGTAGAGGCAGTAGTAGAAATACACATCAATACTAAATGCTCTGGTTAATAGAAGAGGGTTGAGTTTGGAGTCAGGAAGATGGGCTCAAGTCCTGCCTCTGACAAATATTAGAGGTGTGACTATCTATGTATGCACATCACCTAATCTTTGAGTGGCCCATGGATGGCAAGAATATTAAATGAGAGATGAATTGCCAGTCTGCAATGGTTGAGGAAGTTTCTATACTGAGGGAGGATGTTCTATTGATGAAATTATAACCATGGACCATTCTTTTCCTCAAAAGTAAGGGGATGGAAGAATTCAGCTTTGGTTCCTGCCAGTCAAAATTAATGTTTTAAAGTCAACTTTCAATGAGGTAAACATAGTGTGTTTTATAAACTATTAACAAAAAATACAAAGCAAACAATTTACACAGTTTCCAAGGTACTTGGCTATGGAAATTGGTGAAATATTTTTTTTTCTTTTAGGAGGGCTATTGGGGTTAACTAACTTGCCCAAGGTCACACAGCTAGGTTTTTGTTTGTGTGTGTTAAGTGTCTGAGGCCAGATCCGAACTCTCAGGTCCTTCTGATTCCAGGGCCAGTGCTCTACTCACTGCACCACCTAGCTGCCCCAAAATACATTTTTTAATGTGTGGGTGTTCAGAGAGTATAATTTTTAAAAATTTCTTGTTACAGAAATACTTTTAAAGGGAGAAATATTTGTGTCCAATTCCCCCAAATCTACAACATGAAACTGTTCCTTAACTAAGATAATTATTTGCCAAATTTTGCCACTGGTCAAATAGTTTGTGATTAATTTGATAAATTAGGTCAATGAGAAGCAGTTGTTCAAAAGGATAATTTCAGCTTCCTGCTGCCCATTGTAAAATAAGTTGAGTTACAGTGTTGCAGATAATTCAAAACAGTGAATAACCTAAAAATCATTTTAATTGGCATTTTGGTGTATATACTTTGTAGCTGGTTTACTTTCCTAATTATGTTAATTTAGGTCAGTATTTAAAATATTTTCAGTCCCTTGAGCAGGTATCAGCTGAAAGAAGGAAATAAATCAGACTTGGAAGATGCTTTAGGATTTATAAAGCGTTTCCTTCGCAACCACTCTGGGGGGTAGGACAGATATTCTCATTTTACAGATCAATCAAAAGGCATTTCTTAAGTGCCTACTACGTACAAGGGGCTGTGCTAGGCAGTGAGATATGAAGATAAAATTCCAAGTTTCTAAGACCTAGAAAACTGAGACTCGTAGATTTGGTAGATTTTTCCAGAGTGACATAACTAGTTGGTGTCTGAGGTCTTCAATTCTAAGTCCCAAACTCCTTCCACCATGCCACAAACACCAGGGGAAAGAGTCAATTTGATACTCAGAATCCCCTTCAGAAGTTACCCCAAATGGATATGCCATGTGTAACTAATTGAGAGTTGACTGTATCCCGACTTAACTGAAAATCACATTTCAGGAATTTGCTTCTGCTAACCAGGCTTGGAATGAAAATGATGACCCCCAAGGGATAAGAATTTTGTTCTGTTTCCTATTTCTCCGTGTCTTGAGTGGATCCCAGTGCAAGGTAGAACATCTGGTTTTGATGGGGCTGGAAGAAAGTAAAGACAGGGAGACCAGTTGTGAAACTCTGTGGATCATCTTTGTGAGAGATCAGTGTTGGTAGAATGGGGAAAAGAATAAAGAATTTGGAAAGAAAGAAAGGTTAGATTGAAAGAGCCTGTCCCTTCATAAGCAAGTTTTATAGAATATACAAGCATTGGAGTAGGTAGTCTTAGGAGCCGTTTATGAATAATTCTGTGAACTATGTATATTAATTTTTTTTAAATCATAGAGTGCTGACTGAGCAAAGTGATTTCTATTTAATATAGAGAAAACTTTATAAAAACACAAATAAGGGCAAATGTATAACACAGTATAGTGTGCTGTCAGTTCAGGAAGAAGCATGAGAGATTCATTCCTCTGAGCTATATGACTTGTAGGATGCAATTCCTTTTCCCTTTACAAAACTGTAAGCTCTTTGAGGGCAGAAACCAACTCTTTATCTTTCATTTCGCTCTGTGCCTTGCACACAAATAGGTATATGTATTGGTTGAATTTGAATGTGTTTTGAACAAATCACAATCTTAAGTTTTCCCTTCCTTCTGCTAGATGAAAGGAAGAGGTTTATATCATTGTCAGAGTTATGGGCAAAAGGTTTACTAAGGACCTACTATCAGAAAACCTCGAAATACTTTCATGAACTAATACAGGGTGAAGTGAGCAGAACCAGAGGAACATTGCACATTAAAAGCAATATTGTAAGATGAACAACTATGCATGACTTAAATATTCTCAGCAATACAATGATTTAAGACAGTCCCAAAGGGCTCATGATGAAACATTCTATCTGCTTCCAGAGAAAGAACTGATGGTGTCTGAATACAGACCAAAGCATACCCTTCCTTCTTTCCCTCCTCTTTCTACAAAATGACTAACATGGAAATGTTTTATATGGTTGTACATATATAACTATATCAGGTTGCTTACTGTCTTAGGAAGGGAGGAAGGAAATTTGGAACTTAAAAATAAACTCAAATGTTAATTGTTTTTACATATAATTGGGGAAAGATAAGTATCTACTATGTACAGGGTGTTGAAGTAGGTGCTAGGTATATAAAGATGTATGAAGCATGATTTCTGCTCTCCAAGGGCTAATGATCTAATTCAAGGCTTCCCTTTGTTCAACTTGAACAAGTAATACTCCAAAGGGACTTAAAACTGAAGACTTCAGACACTAACTAGTTATGTCACTCTGGACTTCTCAATTTCAGTGATTTGCAAATTGATACTTACCGTATTATGGGGAGCTCCTGCCTTCTGGCAGGGGTACACAGATGAAATCTGTCTGAGTGTGCCTTACTCAATTCTATGTTAAAGTTTTCCAACTGCTTGAACTCATCCTTTTCCAGGTAGCCAAGTTGAATCTAGAAGTAGCCAAGGGGGTGGAGGTGGGGTGGCTAGGATGTTCAATAAAACCAGGGTGCAAAGTAAAGTTGCCAGTGATGATGAGATTATAGCTCAAGAAATCAGAAAGTGTTTTTGCTTTCAAACCAAGTAATTTATGACCCATAACTATCTAATGTCCATCCCTGTGAGATTCACTGTGAGAAACAGGCCCATAAAATAAATCCCTGAATGTGGTTCTTAAAAAAAGTCATCAAGTGACCTTCCTCATCCAAGATTACTTCTCTCATCCAAAGGGAAACAACCCCTGCCTTCATCAGTTTATGGTGCTCTCAGGGGAATAATAAAAATAATAATAATACTGATAGCTGCTGTTTATTTAGTGCTTCAGGGTTTGCAAAGTGCTTTACAAATATTAGGAGGCAGGTAGGTGGCTTAGTGGATGGCGTGCAGGGCCTGGAGGAACCTGAATTTAAATATAGCCTCACATATTTACTAGCTTTGTGACCCTGGGCAAGTCACTTAATCTTTGCCTCAGTTTCCTCATCTGTAACATTATCTGGACAAGGAAATAGGAAACTACTTAAGTATATTTGTCAAGAAAACCCTGAAGGGGGTCATGAAGAGTCATTCATGATTGAAAAATAACTGAACAATAACAACAATATTTGCTTATTTGATCCTCATAACAACCCTGGGAAGCAGATGCTGTTATCAGCACCCCTATTTTACAGATTAGGAAATGGAGGCAAACAGGGTAAATGATTTACTCCAGGCCCACATAGCTCATAAGTATCCAAGTCAAGATTTGAACTTGGGCCTTCCTAGTGCTTTCTATCAACTCCAGAACTCCTTCCACCAATGAAGGCTGGCAACTCATCCAGTCTCCTTGAGGGCAGGAATCATGTTTTTGCCTGTCTTTGTATCCCCAGTGACAAGCAGAGTATACCCAGCACATTGTAAATGTATGATAAATACTTGCTGACTCATTGCTAACTGACAGTTGTGTTGTATTCTCATGGTTACAAAGCCCTTACCTCTAATGGAGATAACCAATAATGGAGATTTTTTGAGTATATAATTTCCTTTTTTTTTTTTTGCTTTTTTGGAGGGTAGCTGGGGTTAAGTGACTTGCTCAAGGTCACACAGCTAGTAAGTGTTAAGTGTCTGAGGTCAGATATATACACCAAAATGCCAAAAAGTCAGGTCCTCCTGACTTCAGGGCCAGTGCTCTATTCACTGTGCCACCTAGGCACCCCTATAATTTACTTTTTTACAGATGAGGGCAACAGGAGCCCAGAGAAGTCAAATATCCTGCCACAGGTCACACAGGCATTAGGATGTCACAGCCTGAACTTGAACCCAAATTAGCTAACTCCTCGTCTAATGTTTGTCTATTATGTTGTTAACTGATTAATTCATGTGTACTTCACTAGAAAGGGGGTGAGATTTAGAGACAGAATCTAGGTTCAAATTCAGCCTTTTGCCATTCTTACGTTGTCTATAAAAGGATTCTTGGAGTCAGGGCTGTACTGGAGCCAGAGAGGTGATTGAGAGGGTTTATTAAATATTCAGAATGAACTTTTACACTTTGGGAATTGGCAAACACTAACAAATAAGGGCCTGATTTATTGTTCTGTTGATTGTCCAGACTTAAGAAAATGATGGAGAAAGTGTTAATCATGGACATTAAACATAAAAGTGTGTTATGTGTACATATTCCACCTTCCCTCTCCCCCAAGAGAGCAGATTGTTAAATATTTACCAGTACCTCTCTGGTTGGACTAAATAATAAGCTCTGCAGACCTTTTCAGCTATAGATCTGTGATCCTAAATGTATTATTTATCATTGATTAAATGTGGTATTTGTGGTTGTTGCTTTTAAAATCTCGACCATTAGGCTGCTGATTAAAAATATGGTCAGTGTATTATTGATAATATAATGAAATGATATTTTATGACAGCATTTCTATAAGAAAAATTAGATTCCCACTTACACAGTTTTATCTTGAAGACTCTTTTCTAAGAATATAGGACATTTTAAAAGTGAGGATTTACCTGCATTCCTGAGGCACATAGATTATAGTTATCATCCTCCAAAATAGCCATACGAAATTTAGACATAGACAAGGGGAAGGCAGGACGTATAATAAAAACAGTGCAAAGTAAAGTTGGATTTTACTAGTTTTCACGAATGTAGACAGACTTAGACATTGTTTCAATGACATTCTTAAATGTTTGAGAGGTCATGTTTCAGCTATTTGCAGACATTTAGTTTATAGTGCACCTAGTTACTGGAATGTCTATGAGGCAACAAGTATTTATTGAGTACCTAAAAGTGTGTGTGTGTGTGTGTATGTGTGTGTGTGTGTGTGTGTGTGTGTGTGTGTGAGAGAGAGAGAGAGAGAGAGAGAGAGAGAGAGAGAGAGAGAGAGCACTGTAATGGCTTAATACAATAAATAGCTAACACTTGTCATCATTGGAGAGCAACCCCCAGGCTTAATGACCACCATTCGCTATGCCATCCCTCTACCCCCTTTTTACCATACACATCAGGCTAGCTGTAATAGAAAAGCAACCAGCATCCTCTCTGAAATATGTTTTCTTTTTGAGGATTTCACCATTTCTTTTTAGTATCCATGTTAGACTAGTTTATGACACTGAGTTTTTGTGTTTATGGTGTGAAGATATTTAGGGAACTGGGGGGACTAGAACAGCAAGTGATAGTAAGAATTGAGTGAACCACACGGACTTCATTTTTGTGACTCAATTGTTCAGTTCCCTTTCTTTTCAGTTATGGGTCTAGTCCAACTTCTGTCTTGTGAGAAAACTTTATTCAGTTGTGGGAATTGGGAGAAAATCTTCTTGCATTGTTTGAACCTAGCTTTGTGTGGCTGGGAACTTGACCATCTCTACTGGCTGCTTAGAGACCCTTAAGTAAGAAACTAGGTTATACTAACCAGCAACCCAATCAGATTCAAAGATTGATGCAAGGAATACAATTGATACAATTGTACATCTCAAGCAATACACATGTCTTATTTGAAAACTGGCCCCCTACTGGTCAGTTATTGTTTACACGTTCCTTTGCTTGTTGGAAGACATTTGGAAGGGAGTAGGACACCTCTTTTCTGAAATCAGGTAATTGTGTGTTTGTTCTCCCCCTCACAACTTGGAATCTTCCCTCCATTAAAAATCAGATTACCTAATGCCACTTTGTTTCCTTTTAATTAATTGGCCTTACTTGATTGTTTTTGATGCATAAAATGTCTGTCTCCTGTATTCGGGGTCCAGGACAAAGCTGAGGAACTCTAATCCTGATTTATTTATTTATTTATTTATTGCTTTTTGGAGGGCAGTTGGGGTTAAGTAACTTGCCCAAGGTCACATGGCTAGTTTTTGTGTTAAGTGTCTGAGGCTAGAATTGAACTCAGGTCCTCCTGACTCCAGGACAGGTGCTCTATTTACTGGGCAACCTAGCTGCCCCCTCTAGTCCTGATTTCTTGAGGGGTTGCCATGCATTGCTTAATAAATTGTTCTGCTTGGGAGATTGAACCTTTTTTCCTCAGTCATTTTATCTTTCACCTGCCACAGGTGGGAAAGCGGAAGGAGTGAGGAGTCCAGATTTGATTTCATCAGTATAGGTCTCACAGCATAGACATTTTTCCCTAACATTTCAGATTGAGCAACTTGTCTTAGAGAATGGCCTGGGTGAGAGAAATCAAGTGACTTTACCGTGATTGTATTGCTAACACAGCACTAGAACTCAGTTCCTCTTGACTCTTAAGACTGGACCTCTCTCTACTATCCCATACTGCCCATGTATTCTTAAACTATAGATAATAAGTGGACCTCTCTCCACTATCCCATACTGCCCATGTATTCTTAAACTATAGATGGCTAGGTGGCACCGGCCCTGGAGTCTGCAGGACCTGAGTTTAAATCTGGCCTCAGACACTTAACACTAACTAGCCATGTGACCTTGAGCAAGTCACTTAACCCCAATAGCCCTGCATTCCCCCCTGCAAAAAGTAAAAAAAAAAAAAAACTATAGATAATAAGGTCATAGACCTTACTCCCTGACGTATACTCTGATCCAATGACACTGGCCTCCTGGTTGTTCCACAGACAAGACTCTATCCTCTTGGCATTGGGCATTCACTTTAGCTGTCTCCCAAGCCTTCTGTACAAACTACTGACCTCTTTGACTTCCTTTAAGTCCCAACCAAAATTCCACCTTCTAGAGGAAGCCTTCTACAAACCCTTCCTCCCATTAATTATTTCCTATTTATCTTGTATATAAGTTGCTTTGTATATGTTTGTTTGCATAATGACTCTCCCATTAGATTGTAAGCTCTTTGAGGGCAGGGACAGTCTTTTGCCTTTTTTATACATTCCCAGTTCTTAGCATAGTGCCTGGTACATAATAGGCCCTTAATAAATATTTATTGAATTGAATTGACTTCAGACCCAGAGGTCACTAAGCCCAAGGCTTTTATTTTATTGATGAGCAAACAGAGAGATTATAAGTGAGTTGCCCAAAGTCACAGACTGTTGAGTGTCTGAGACAGGATTGAACCCATGGCATCCTGACCACGTTCAGTACTCGTTATTTCTTGTTGCTACTTCAAGGGCATTAGCTCCTTTAAAATTAAACTTACTCTTTTTTTCTTCTGATTTTTCTTAAATCTTCTATTTCTATTTGTAATATAGTGAATGACCTCCCATACTGATGTTGTTTAGTGCTTCTTGTTTTTTAAATCTAGCAACTTGGCTATGGCACATTGCTCTTTTAAATTGTACCCTGTGCTCCAGGGGTGTCACAATGAGGTTGTGTAAATTCTTAAACTTACAGAAGATGAGAGGGCAACTTTAAATAATCATTTTACAAGGGTTTAAAGATAAGCTTTGGGAGAAAGCATTTGGAAACCAATTTAATGAACAGACAGTAGGTTCCATAAATAGAAGTCATGTGACATTTCTTACTACCTAGAATTATAGAATTTGAACTAAGTGGGACCCTAGAGACCATCTCATCCAACCTCCTCATTTTGCCCCTGAGGAAACTAAAACACAGAATTTAAATAGCTTGTCCAAGGTCCTTCAACTAGTTGGTGGCAGAATCAGGACAAGAACCCAGGGCCCTGAATAGTTTCTTCAGTCCTACCTCACATAAAACTTGATGCCTTTCTGCTTGAGGGGAAAATACAGCAATAATTCTACCTTATCCTCTGACTCTTGACTAAAATATTTTCGATACATCGTTCCTAATCCAATTTAGACCCATGTGCACAGTTCGAGTTTTAAGCTCTTGAAGCTTAAATTTGGGTGCATCCTTAAGGGCGTCCCCACAAAATTTTAATTTCTACATCAGAAGAAGCTTTTGGATCAAAAAAGAAGACAAAAAACAACCTATCTATGTACGTAGTACATCATACATCACTGAAAGTTTTTCCATCACTGAAGTTTTTCTTTTTTTTTTAATTCCCCAATATGAGAAAGAATTGATGTTCTGTGAATATAGATTGGAGTATACATTCATTTACTTTCTTTATTTTGCTTGAGGTTTTTTTTTTTTGGTCATGTTTTATTTTTCACAACATGACTATTATGGATATGTTTTGTATGTATACGCATGTATAACCTGTATCCAATTGCTTGCCTTCTCTGTTGGAGGGTTGGTGGAAAGGGAAGGAGAGAATTTGGTACCCAAAAGTTTCAAAAATGAGTATTAAAAATTGTTTTTACATGTAACTGGGAAAAATAAAATATGAAATTAAAAAAAAATTCCCTAGTGTTCTGATATGACCATTTTAATATCTCTGTCTGTACGCTATCCTTGCCCTGCTTTCAAACACAATGGTGGTAGGAAAAGTTTAGTGATTTTTAATATATATAGGAGCACCTGTGTAATTGTATTCCTTTCTATTTGTAAATGTTTACACTACAGCATGAAAAAGCAAAACTGACCTCATGTGTGTTAGTATTCAGAAAACAAACATGGGATATTATTTTGAGCAGTAATAATGAATATTTGAATTTGACCTTAGAGGTCCATAATATGTAATTATCACTGAATTTTTTAAGACCTCACTTTCTCATGAAAGGTTTTTTGGGTACTGTGACTTTTTTTGGAAAATGGAGCAAATGACTGACCTGACCAACTTCACAGTGATTCATTCTTTTTCTTTTCCTTGAAGTAAGCCCAAAAGTCATATATTTGGTTGCCTAGATGAAATCAGTTTCCTTGGTAATCATGAATGAAGGAAAAAGCATTTCTTCAGGAGGAGGGAGTCTATTTGGAAGGTAGACGTGCCAGGAATCATTCATTAGAATATCATAATAAGAAGCTTGCTCATACATAAAGGGGTGCTGCTTATAGATGATTTAATTTTCTAAAATAAGCCTTCCTTAATCATCAGCACACACTGAAATGTGCCATTTACTTTGCCAAGCTTCTTTTTCCACTAAAGAGGATTTGGGTTGACCCCGGTACATTGGTTAAGTATATTGTACATGTCAAAAATTTCTTTTTTGCTTAGGATTTTTCCTCTTAATATAACTTTTTCATACAAAATTAAATCAACTCAAAGGCCTTACCAATGACATTAGAAAAGAAAAAGGCTCAAGTTGCCCTTTGTTGAGAAACATAATTTTGGTTTCACAACCATTACTTAGTAAGTTTATACTGTTAGTCAGACCTTGTGGGTGGTGGGGATACAAAGAGAAAAATGAAACACTTCCTGCCCTCAAGAGGCTTATATTTGTTGAGGAGAAGCATGTACACAGATAAGTAAATACAGTATGTAAATAAAGAATTTCTGAGTTTAGAGGATGGCACAGAATACTGACAAATAAGGGAAATTAGGGAAAAAATCTAGTCATTTGGAAACATCTTGCTATTTAGTGGCGAGAGTGCAGGACTTGGAATCAGGCAGATCTGAATTTGAATACTGTCCCAATCACTAACTAGCAGTGATTTGGGCAAAGAAATTAGCTTGTCCAGCCTCACGTGTCTATAAAATGAGGATAATGATAATAATAGCACTCTTACTTCACAGGGCTGTTGTGAGGATTAATTAGGATACTAGATGTAAAGCACTTTTGCAAACCTTAGAGCTCTGTATAAGTGTTAGTGATTATTAATATATCATGATTTATGAAAGGAAAAATTGCAAGATGTAAAATCCTAAATCTTTAATAAATATTTGGTAGATGAATGAGTAGGTAAATTATTTACTTTAACAAGTAATAAACTTGGAAACTTTATAGGTAGCTGTTGTTTTCAAAGAAGCAAAACTTATAAAGAATTAGTATTAATGGTAATACCAGTAAAATTTTTCATGCAGAAATTATTTGCAAAGTCAATAAAATACAAAAAGCCTTCTCCTGGTGGAATGGGCAGATGAGAACATTTTTGTTCCAGTGGCCATGAAACAGCCAAAGGAGGAGCTGTGGAGAATTTAGAGCTTGGTCAGGCATTGAAGACACCAGGTTCATCCACTGTGTGCTGGGATATCACCAGTTTGTCCTGTCACTGGACTTTGATGACTCTAGAAGAGAGAATGAGGCAGATGTGACTTTGCACAACTCTGCCTCAAGTCCAGTGAATGCGCAAATCAAGACAGCACCCTATGATGTTATTGGTCCTTTTAGAAAATGAAAGACAACAGAAAGTCTTGCAACCAAAAATTATTTTAATCAACCATTAGAGTGTTTGTTTTTTTTTTAACTTTCAGTTGTAAAAGGGCTACCTGCTCCCAGATTTCCCTGAAGAAAGGAGTCCTTTGTATGTTTGTAAAATGTCACACCGGCTAGGTATTTCTTTAAAAATTTTGCTTTTGGAAATGCTATTAAACACAAACTTGCTTACAATAAACAGTAAATGAGTATTTCAGCTCTCCATTTTTGTTAGAGACTTAAGAGAATATTTTATCTTTTGCTACTGCTTTTGTTCATCCCCTTTCTTTTTATGGCCTACAAAGACAGTTTTGTTTCTCGAACAAAGTCCATTGACAGCAGCAATTGCTAAAGTAGATTTATTGTCAAGGAAATACAGTAGCTTCTTCTATAGCTCCTTCTTCTCTTATCATGACTGCCCCCTGGTTTCTTTCCAAAATAATGTCCATTTAAACACAGGGAGCAGCAAATGGTGTAGTCAAAAGAGATCTGGCTTCTAGTCTGTCCTGTGCCACTAACTGTGACCCTTGAACAAATCCCACTTAGCCTTTTTGGGTTACACCTCTCTCAGAGAAAGAGACTCAACTCAATCCTCACTAATTGTGGTGATTCTTCGGATGACAAAAAATACTACATCGTCTTGGTCACCATCATGATAGCTAGCATTTATACAGTGCCTACTGTGTTCCAGGTGCTGTGCTAAGCACTTTACATATTTCTTATTTGATAATAGTTGGCTTCCATCTACAAAAAATTCTTATTTAATATTATTATCATACTTTATATCCTATTTAATTTTATTTTCACTTTTTCCCCAAATTCTTGGTATTACTCAAAGTATACACAGTGAACAGAGTAGCATCGGTGTACTGATTTAATGACTTCTCTTCAGGAAAAGAAAAATGTATACAGGACAAACTTGTAAGTTTAATCTACATTGTTAGCATTTTCCCCAGTATTTAAGTCTAGATGAACAAAATTTTATTGTTAGTATGAATTGAAATATAAGACAAAGGATTGGCTTTTCTGAGTTGGATGCAATTCAGGGCAAAGGCCACTGGACATAGTGTCGTTAAGACCAGAGTTCTGACACCTACGTGTACAACCACTTACCTCTATTCATTGGTCTTCTCATCTGTAAAATGAATAACCTGAACTTGATGGCATACAAGTTACCTTCCAGTTCCAAATCTGTGATCCTATGAATTATATTATTAGAACTGTTTATCATGATTATATTTGAACCATACAATCCCAGACAACTAAGAACGAATAACTTAAAGAATTTAGACTTGTTTATAGTATGCTTTGAGATAGTATGCTGTGATTGGAATGTAATCAAAGCATCTTTGCCTCTCTCTCACCCCTTCTCTTCCTATTCTACGTCTCTCTCCCTTTCTTCTTCCCCCTACTTTAATCACTTCCTCCTTTACCATAACCTGTCTTCTCCCACTTTCTTTATGTCCACTTCCCTAACTCTCTGTTTTCTTCTTCTTTTCTTTTGCCATCTGCCAACCTCCTTTCTTCCCCTCTGTCTTCCCTCTCTTTCATCTCTCTGATATGCACTGTATAATTAAATTCAGTAAGTTAAATGTGCATGAGATATCATTCCTCTGTGGTGTGAAATAAGGCTAGGAAGATAGATTGGATCCCAATTGTGGAGGACTTTGAATGCCAAGCTAAGGAATTTATATTTAAGCTAGAGACAATATGGAACCACCCTTGGTTATTGAGAAGGGAATGGCATTCTTATCAGACCCATACCTTAAAAAGTTTATTTTTGCAACTTCTTTGAGACTAGATTGACGAGAGGAGATATTGAAAGCAGGGAAACGGAGTAGAAATTATTACAGCCATCCAGCTAAGAAATGAGCAGGGTCTGAGCTAGGGTGATGGTCTTATAAGTGAAAACAAGGGGTTGAATATGAGAGATGTTGCAGAGAGATATGACAGGACTTGACACCTGATTGTATATGCCCAGGTGAAAGAGAAAGAAGAGCTGAGGATTATTCAAATGCTGAGAGCCTATGTGACTTGGAGAATGGGCTTTACCAGAAATAGTTCGGAGTTCAAAAGAAGTTAGGAGTTTAGAGAAGGGGCAGATTTACAGGGAAAAGTGCTATGAGCTGTTTTGAGCTTGAGAGGCAGACTGAAATGTCCAGAAGGCTCCTAGGAATGCAAGATTGGAGTTAATCTTGTAGTTTTAATCAGATTAAGGTTAATCTATTAATGAACAGCCCTAGAATCTTTCCGGTATTAAATGACCTTAACTTAATAGTTTTCATGATTTGCTGGTATTGTAATTCCTTTTTTTTTTCTTTAAAGAAAGAGAGCAACAGTGTATGCCCTTTTCCTTTCAACTAAGGTTTCCCTACTTCCTTTACTCCCTAATAGTAAATTGGCCACTGGGGAGGGGAAGGGGAGGAAAGTGCATCAGATTAATAACAGGGAGTTCTGAGTGGAATTAAGATTTGCTTCCCTCTTCTCCTTTATCATTGTTCATCCTGCCACCTTATACCTTGCCTTGGACAAGGCACTGGGATAATGTGAGAAAAATGGGATCAGATTAGGAAAGGGGAGGGTGGAATCCTAGGCAGCAGCAGGAATCAAAGTTTTTGCTGCTCAATAGTACTCACATTACTATTTAGTATTTAATATCTTGGAAACATAAAAGTACCTTTGTAATTATTTCTATCTATATAGTTATTTGCCTGTGAGGAATTTGCTATACATCTATATTGAGAAATATATAAGTGGCAAATCTGTGCCTTTCCTGTCTAAATGGCACCGATTGCATTTTTAAAGTAGAAGAAGCTATTTCTTTTGAGCTTCATTTCCCCCATAACATGGAGTCAAGAATTTTAATTCATCTTTTAAGAGAATTTATAGAGACAAATGTTAAATGTGTGGTAACTGGCCAGCCTTAGCTAAGCTGTGGTAAATCAGGATAGTCTTAGCACTATTTAATTCTTGTTTACTAAAAGATGTTTCCCACTCAAATAGGAAAGATGGTTGAAGAGAAGAAAAAATGCTGCTTTAGTTGTTTTGGGTTTTTTTTAAGTGGGGCTTTTTTTCTCTCTAAAGAGAGAGCCAGAATATTCATTAAGCAGTGAAGAGTAGAGCTCTCTCTCTCTCTCTCTCTCTCTCTCTCTCTCTCTCTCTCATTCCCTCTCTCTCTCTCTCTCAATGTATTCATTATATACACATATATATGTATGTATGTATATACAGTTATATCAATATTACTGCAGAGACCCTTCAGCCCATTTTCTATACACTTTTTTTTTTCTGAAGCCTTGGTGAAAAGAAGTTCATGTTGCTCATATTTTAGAATTCATTGAGTTGTATGAAGTTCTTATAGGGATGTATGGCCTTCCATGGGGAAATATTTGATTCTTTGTTACGTTCTCATACACATTTGAGTCAAATCAGAATGGATCTGTCATAATTGGCTTGCATCAGTATATCTTTCTCTTTCTCTCTCTATATATATATCAGTATATCTCTCTATATAGACCCTTTTAGCAAATACATTTGAGTCAGATTGATGAGCAGTACATCTAAAGATACCTTGACTGAACCTTTGGAGAACCGGAGAACCGTGTGAATGAATAGCATAATTTTGATAAACAGTATCTGATGAATACACTCAAGTCCAAATCGTAAATTGAAAGGGAAGAGAAGAATATTTTTATCTTGTTCTCTAATAATTAAGTTAATTTGAAAATGGTCTTGAAATTAAAGTACAATAGCAAGATTAGTTTCATTAGACTTTCATATGATGCAAGAATAACAATAATTCATCAGAGAGAAAGGGAGGGGTGTGTGTGTATGTGTGTGTGTGCATAAAGAATTATATTGGAACATTGGCAGAAGTTTAATCATATGATGAGGAAATTGGCATAAGGTAGCAGTTCTTAAGCACATTGCTGGGCCACATCCCAACTAACAGGGCACTTAAGAGTTATTTTGCTAAATTACATCATTTTGCCAGGTATAAATATCTACCACAACTTAAATGCTGGCACAGCATATTTTGGAACAAGATAGATCTGTGACCCCAATAAATTGGAATTTCATTAAAACTTTGTGGTTCACATCCCTGATATAAACTCAGATTAAATTTGAAGATGCAAAATATTGGCTAGTTTATACCTAATATTATATTTTCAAATCAAAACTCTAATGTACCATTCCCTACCCCCACCCCAAAATATGCGCTTTTGATGTCTGTATAATTAATGTGGAGAGTTATATACCTGGAAAAGGAGATGAGTCAGCCCAGTCCATCCATCAGTCGGTTAACTACTATTTTGAAAGCATCTATTCTGTGTCAGGCATTGTGGTCAGGAAGTGCCATAGCAAGAGCAAAAGATAAACAATAGAAAGCCCACATGTGTCAGGTGTCCATACAAAGTCAGAAAATCTAGAACAAGGGTTCTTTACCTTATTTTGTGTCATAGACCCCCTTGGAAATGTGGCAAAACCTACAGGCCCCTTCTCATGAGAATGTTTTTCAGTGCATAAAATAAAATATACAGGATTTCTAAGGAAACCCTATTAAAATAGTTATAAAAAAAATTCTTAAGCATCCAAGTTCAAGAAACGCAGGTTAAGAACTCCTGATTTCTTGAGGAAGTTTTGCAGTATGTTGTCTAGATCTGTAATGAAAGATTTACAGAATGGGAGGGACAAGTCCTTCACAAACTGGCAAGGTGTAGGTTGGTTGCAATCTGTACCCATTGCAAGGTTCATATGTTGAAAGGATCACAGATCCATCAGAATATCAAATATCATGGATATTACTGTTCTTCCCTGAGGTAATATGGACATAGATATCAAGTTAGAAAGTGATCCATCTCCTTTTTGACTAAATATTTGAGGGGAAATGATGAAATATAAAAGCTTTTAAAAATTATTTTACATTGGTAACTATACAGACCTTTCTAACTAATACATTTTGAGTCAGATTTAATACAATTTTTTAAAATGTAGCAACTTCCTAAAGAAGAGGAATGTCTTATCTTCCTTCAGTCTGAAGCAGCTACTCCATTCATGGGAGGGAGGCGGCATTCTTTTTTTTTTTCTTTTTTGGAGGGCAATTGGGGTTAAGTGACTTGCCCAAAGTCACACAGCTAGTTTTTGTGTTCAGTGTCTGAGGCTGCATTTGAACTCAAGGTCTTCCTGACTCCAGGGCTGGTACTCTAGTCACTGTGCCACCTAGCTGCCACGGGAGACGGCATTCTTAAGTAGGCCCTGTATGAGGGGGAGAGTACAAGAAGAACAATTTACCTAGCTTTAATTATCCACTGTGTGCAGGGCGCTCTCTCTTAGAATCTAGAGAATAATTTTTTAATTAGCTTATTTATTTTTAGTTTACAACATTCAGTTCCACAAGTTTTTGATTTCCAGATTTTCTCCCCTCCCTTTCCTACCACCTCCCCAAGATGGCATACAATATGATATAGGCTGTACATATACATTCACATTAAACATATTTTCACATTAGTCATGTTGTAAAGAATTATTACCAGTACAATCACCCACAAGAAAAAAGAAACAAAACAAAAGAGAGAGAGCAAATACTACACTTCGATCTGCATTCAGACTCCATAATTCTTTCTCTGAATGTGGATAGCATTTTCCATCATGAGCCTTTTAGAGTTGTCTTAGATCCTTGGATTGCTGGGAAGAGCCAAGTCTATCAAAGTTAGTAATCGAACAATGTGGCTGTAACTGTATACAGTGTTCTCCTGGTTCTGTTCCCCTCATTCAGCATCAGTTCATATAAATCTTTGCAGGTTTTTCTGAGTCTGCCTCCTCATCATTTCTTATAGCACAATAGTATTCTATCACATTCATATACCACAATTTGTTCAGCCATTCCCCAATTGATGGGCATCCCCTCAGTTTCAAGTTCTTTGCCACCATCAAAAGAGCTGCTATAAATATTTTTGTACATGTGGGTTCTTTTCCCATTTGTATGATCTCTTTGGGTCAAAGGGGATGCACATTTTTATAATCCTTTGTGCATAGTTCCAAATTGTTTTGCAAATGGTTGGATCAGTTCACAACTCTACCAATAATACATTAGTGTGGAGAAGATTTTTTTTTTTTAATGTCAGGGCCTGGAGACACTTGTGTTTTATTTTCTCCTGTCCTTTCCTTTCTCTCTCATTAGGACAGTTCTTCTATTGTATGTATCTGTAGGCTACTTCAGGTCTCTGCACAGTTTAGACTTTTAATAAAGCATGCTTTGGGGCCTTTGGAGAACCTGTATGTGGCATGCAAGATGTTGGCATTCTTAGTGAACAGATAACATTATAGCAAAGTTGGCAGAGTTTAGAGTTCCAAGTGTCTACTTGATGAAGTGGGAGAAAGAATTTTGTACATGTATTTTTATATGGTGATAAGAAGGAAAAATTGAAAAGGAAACCTCTTTATGTTCAATAATTGGTAGAAATCAGTGAGAAAGAATAGGAGGAAAGAGAAAAGAACACACAGTATATAAAAAATAAAATTAAAGTCCTTTTCCTCCTTCTTATTCATGAAGCTTTTAAATTGATATAAAACAATTCTGAAAATAATGTAATGGACCTTGTAGGGTATAAGCTTGAGGGCAAGAGCTAGCTCATTTATGAATTTGTATCCCATGTACCAAATGTACACTTGGTACCTAGTAGGTGACTGAATGTTTTTTAAAATGATGATTTAAAAAAAATTTTTTGTGATACATTTTTT
This sequence comes from Gymnobelideus leadbeateri, assembly GCA_011680675.1. Classification (NCBI taxonomy): domain Eukaryota; kingdom Metazoa; phylum Chordata; class Mammalia; order Diprotodontia; family Petauridae; genus Gymnobelideus; species Gymnobelideus leadbeateri. The sequence continues at coordinate 228,498 of WOXC01011911.1, forward strand.
CAGTGATTTCAAATATTGAAGTCTTGAATTTTAATAAAATGTTTTACAAAAAGGCTATTAGAATTCCCTAATATCTAAAATCTTTTCAATTTTGAGCATTTTTCTTAAATTATACTATATTGATACAAAAAAAGGAAGATCACTTCCTTCCCTGATTAAGACTACCCATTTGCCACTCTTAGAATAAAATCCTTAAAAAATAAAATCCATTCATTGCACACCTACCTACTTACAAAGTGGGGTGTATGAGTGTCCAAGGAGGACTAGTAACTTTGGAGTGGGGACTTGCCCAAGCCCTTTTCTGGGCTGCTCATTCACCTTTGGTGTCCACCTGTCTCCCACCTCTCACCTGTGTCTCCAAGAAGCAGCATGTGCTGCGACCACTCCTGAGTAAAATCATCTTGGCAGTTTGGCTAAACCAGGTTAAGGGTAACCAACAGGCCTCAAACTCATCAGTGAGTTTAGGGGGTGTCTGCCCAAGGAAGTGAAGACTTCTCATGGCAGAATGGACAGATGAGAACAATTTGTTCTGACAGCAATCATGAAGGTGCCTGAAGCAGGCACTGTGGGGTGCTTAGAGCTTGGTCAAGCTTCAAAGACACCAAGGTCACCCACTGCACCCTGAGATATCTCCAGTTGTCTTGACTTTTGTCCTGCCACTGGACTTTGATGACTTTGGAAGAGAGATAACTGATAATTTTGGGTGACTCTGCCCAAATTCAGGTCATATGCAAGTTAGAGAGAGAGGTCCCATGGGCAAGAGGGTACTGATGAAGTGTGAGTTCTAGGGCTATAATGATCTTGCAGAATGATGAGTTTCCAAAGTCATACTAGTGAAGTCCAGAAGGTTGTAGCCAGGTAGAAATTAAAGAAGCTTTGAATGTTATAGGTGCTTAGAGAATTAGAATCATAGAATTCTATAACTGGAAAGGACATCAGAGAACTCCTACTCCAGTGCTTCTCAAAGTGTGGTTCAGGGATCTCTGGGAGTTCCCCAGATTCTTTCTGGGGTGTCCATGTGGTCAATATTATTTACATAATAATACTTAAGACATTTTCATTTCTAATATGGTAAATATCAATAGATATAACCTACATAAACAAAAACTCTTTGGTATAAGCAATAATTTGAGTGTAAAGTGGTCCTGAGACCAAGAAGTTTGAGAAATTCTGTTTTAGTTCATCCCTTTGCTCAAACAAGAATCCCGTTCTGTAACTTTCCTCTCCCAACAGCAGTCCCCCAAATGGCTTCCTACAATTCAGTCTTTCTCTACTCCTTCCTTGGTCTCATCCTCCTTTCCTGTCATCCTCCTTCCAATGCTGCAGCTAGAATATAAAACCTACACTTTGCAGATCATGCCAGAAGTAGCTGGTGCCGCCTTCCCTAGTTCCTGGTGGTCAGCAGGATAAAGAGTAGTCAGGACCAATCTGCCGGCCCTTCTCCTGCAAGTCGTCTTTGTGTTGGGTTTCTGCCCTCTCTGACTTCAGGCTGGTACCACTGCTGCCCTCTTCCTTACTTACTCTTTTTCAACTTTATAGTTACTAGGCATCAGCCCTCCTTGCTGTATACCAACTGTCTCTCTTGGAGAGAAATTGTGGTATATGCCCCAATGCCATGCCCCAATCAGTAAGTACCCACTCTTTCCAATTTTTATTTTTATTTATTTTATTTTATTTTTGCTATTGCAAAAGTACTACTATCAGGGACAAATGGTTACTTTTTTTTTCTTTTTGGAGGGTAATTGGGGTTAAGTAACTTGCCCAGGGTTACACAGCTAGGTTTTTGTTTGTGTGTGCACTACGTGTCTGAGGCTGGATCTGAACTCAGGTCCTTCTGACTCCAGGGCCAGCACTCTACTCACTGCACCACCTAGCCACCCCTAAATGGTGCCTTTTCTTAAAAGTGATTCAGTAAGAAGACAAAACTAATTTTTCTCCAATTAATTGTTCCAGAATATAAATCAGATTACATTGTTATGAACTAGGGGATAACCCAAATTATTTTTATTATTTAGAGTTTTGTTATATTAAACATTAATTGAAATAAGCTTTGAGACTTAGAATTGATTTTTTTATGTAGAGGGTTTGTTTTTTTTTTAATAAGCAATTGGGGTAAAGTAACTTGCTCAAGGTTACACAGCCAGACATTATTTGTGTGTGGGTGCTCATTTTCTGAGGCCAGATTTGATCTCGGGTCATCCCAACTCCGAGGCCAGCGCTCTTACTCACTGCGCCACCTAGCCGCCCCGAAGGGTTTTTTTTTTTAACTGTATTTATTGTTAGAGAACTTGATCTATATTGGAAAAACATCACAGACATACTAGAAGAAACCCACAAAATGTATTGTCAGATTTGCATCTAATTGCTGTTCTCAGACATTTCCATCTGAAGCAATTAACAGCAATCATTGTATTATTACTCTTCTGTTGCATAAAATTATATCATTTATGCAAGTCCGTCCCTGAAATTTCAGAGTTTACATCTGATCCTTCCTGTTAAAATTATAGGTTTGCCAAGCTGGGCTGTAGCTTTGTATCTCATATTAACCATGTGCCATTATTTAAATGCTGAAATAAATTTCTCATTAAGTAGTATATTGTTAAATTGTGAAATACTGTGTAAACAAATTTATGTAGCTTATAAATATAATCTGTCCACTTTATTTCAGACTGAAATGTTTATTATTCATGCATCAGTTCCTTGCTTTATAAGTACACTATTAAAAATTCATATATAAAATTAAACATCTGGTTTAACATTACAAATGCATTTTATCTTTGAAAATTCTTGAAGTGTAGAGCTCTGGCTATCGATCAACTCCAAACACTTTTTTTAGCTGTGTTATAAAATCTCACTGAGATTTACTTGAATAATTACGCACTTCTGGGAGTATAATAAACTAAATTTACATAGCAGATTACTGTTGCCCAAGCATAGAGAACCATTTCCCCCTACAGAATAGCAATTTCGTGTGATTAAGCATAATTATTTCTAATTTTACATTTCTTTTTTCCCTTGTAAATAGTATTTTACTTTTTCCAGTTACATGTAAAGATAGTTTTCAACATTCATTTTTATAAGCTTTTGAGTTCCAAATATTTTCATCCTCCCTCCCTCCCATCTACAGAATTGGCAAGCAATCTGATATCCATGTGCAATCATGTAAATATCAATTTTGTATTTCTAATACTGTTTTGTGCTTTAAAAGAAATTAGTTGTAATGTTTTATTCTAAGGATCTCATTCTCCAATTTCCTGTTCCTATGTAATTGATTGAAATGTTTATTATATGAAATGTCATCATAAAATATATAATTTTGGTCTGATAATCTCAAAGAGCATGGAAGCATTGTGATCCTGGGTGAAAATTATATTTCTTGATTCAAATTGCTCAAATGACTTCACAAAAAATAATTTAGCAGCCATTATGGTCTTTTTCTTTTGACAGCACACTCACAATCCCTTCTCGTTCTTATTATTGTAGCCAAATTATAAAATTCTCTACGTGATGTGGTTTCTAAAAATAAAAGTTTTTTTTTTGGTTAATGTATCATGATATAGACTATATAGTGGTGTTCAGAGTGTAATATCATAGAGAGAGCATTGAACATAGAGTCATGAGTGACCTGGATTCAGATCTCACCACTAACTTATTAACTGTGCAACAATTGCTTAACGTCTGTGGGCCAGTGTCCTTATCTACAGTATGGGAATATAATAATACTTGTATGATATCTGCCTCAAAGGGCTGTTGTGAGGCTCAATTGAGATAATCTGTGTAAAGTTCCTTCTGAAATTTAAAGGGCTGCATAAATGTCAGCTTAATTTTTAGGATGATCAGTTGTTTTTAGTATAATATGATAGACTAGGGGGAGGCTAGGTGGCACAGTGAATAGAATACCCGCCCTGGAGTCAGGGGGACCTGAGTTCAAATTCGGCCTCAGACACTTAACACTTACTAGATGTATGACCTTGGGCAAGTCACTTAACCCCAACTGCCCTCCAAAAAAAATATAAGACTATAAATATTTATTTAATACATATTATGAGCAGCTAGGTGGCACAGTGGATAGAGGGCCAGGGCGGGAATCAGGAAGACTCACCAGCCTGAGTTCAAATTTGGCCTCAGGCACTTATTAGCTTTGTTACCCTGGGCACTTGACCCTGTTTGCCTCAGTTTCCTTATCTGTAAAATGATATGGTGGAAGAAATGTTAAACTACCCCAGTATGTTTGCCAAGAAAGCCCCAAATAGGGTCATGAAGGATCTGACAAGATGGAAAATGACTGAACAAGAACAGAAATATTTATGGGACAAAACACTGTAACTACCATAATGAGAAGACACTAGCTAAAAATTTAAAACCTAATTGCTCATTCTTAATTGGAATTACTGTGTTAAAGTGGCAAGAGAACTGAAATTGGAATCTGAGGACCCGAGTTAAACTCTTAGCCCTGCTCCTTACTAGTAGTGTGACCTTGGGCAGTTAATTTCTGGGCCTCATTTTCCCCATTTGTAAATTGAGGGGGTTGAGCTAGATGACCTCTAAGATTCCTTCCAGCTCTTAGTTGTCCTGAGGTTTTTTTTAAAGCAGAGAGATATGAATTATTGGGATTGTTGTTAGTTTATTTACTAAATCACCAACCTCCCCCCATCTGTTCTACTTAATAGCAAGCCTTCAGTAGCATGAGTTCAGGGTTGCTCAATATTGCATATCAGTCTCTGGAGGGTCTGTGCTAACATCTCTGATTCCTGCCTACCCTAATCTTATGCCATCTGTCAGTGAGGAGGTAATTGGGTTGTGCCAGAAGTTACCTGGCAATCCTTTTCCATGTAATACTGGATGTTGTGAACATGATAACTCATGGAAGCAGGCTTTGGATGTGGGTACCATGAGACCAGGTATAGCCTCTGCCATGGCTCAGACACCAGTGTCCATCTTGCCAGGACAGGACTGAACAAAATGCTCACTTAACTTTCTAAACACCGATACTGAAATCTGGGCAGCTAAGTGGCACAGTGGATAGAGTGCCAGGACTAGAGTCAGGAAACTTCTTTTCCTGAATTCAAGTCTAGCCTCAGACACTTACAAGTTTGTATGACCTTGGGAAAGTCATTTAATCCTGTCCACCTCACTTCCCTCCATCTATAAAATGAGCTGGAGAAGCAAATGGCAGACTGCTTTAATATCTTTACCAAGAAACCCCAGATGTGATCACAGAGAGTCAGACATGACTGAAATGCACAATGTCCAAATATTCTTCAAAGATCTTCTCCCTTAAATTTTTTATTCCTACCAATTGATACACCTCATGAATATCGTATCATTATGTTTGTAAGGAATCCCAAGGACGACCAACAGAGCTGCTTTGGAAGCATAGACAGACAGCAGTGATGCACTCATTCCCCTCAATGAGGCATCTCAGTTTGCTGACTTCTGCCTTTATTAACACCTTCCTATTTTCCATTTCCACTTGCAAGACACATGTCTTACTACTTATAAGGAGTTAGGTCTTTAAAAGTATGTCAAGGCAGATATTCCAGCACCAGCTTTGCTTGAAGGGAATTTGGTATAGTGGACAGAGCACTGGATTTGGAGACAGAAGACCTTTCTGGGCTTTAAAAAGCCTGACTGTACTAATTTATTATTAGTGTAGACTTTTTTTTTTCAAAAACAAATGAGTAAAGTGACTCAAGTAGAGATTGAATGCCTTGCCTAGGGTTGCACAGCTTGTAAGAGTCTGAAGCAGGGGCGGCTAGGTGGCGCAGTGAATAGAGCGCCGGCCCTGGAATCAGAAGGACCTGAGTTGGGAGCCGGCCTCCGACACTTAATCCGCACAAACAAAAACCTAGCCGTGTAACCTTGGGCAAGTTACTTAACCCCAATTGCCCTAAAGGGGCGGCTAGGTGGCGCAGTGAGTAAGAGCGCCGGCCTCGGAGTTTGGATGACCCGAGATCAGATCCGGCCTCAGAAAATGAGCACCCACGCATAAATCAAATGACCAGCTGTGTAACCTTGAGCAAGTTACTTAACCCCAATTGCTTTAAAAAAAAAAAAAAAAAGAGTCTGAAGCAGAATTTGAACTTAGATCTTTTTGACCCTAAGTCCTCTGTTCTACCCACTTGATGATCCCCTAGCAGCCCCTGCTAGTATAGTCTTAACCCAGTTATTCAACTTTTTGGGGCCTCAGTTTCCTCATTTGTAAAGTAAGATAGGTTACACTAGATCTCCAAGGTCTCTTTCTGCTTCAAATCAGATGAAACCCACCTAGTTAGCACTGGGCAGTTTTTGTTTTTATGAGTTTGTGGTCTACACCTTCCAGATCCAAATTGCTCAAGGGCTTGAGAGATTATGAGAAAAGGGATCCATTTGGCATCCATTTTCAGTCATCTTAATTGTATTCTAGGAACCCAAACTTAAGAGGAATTTTGATTCAGGGTCCCAGAAGGAAGATCTGGGGATATAGTTCGAAGGAGGAAGAAGAAATGTTTCCAGATGACTTAGGGAAGGGTTGTTCCAAAAATTAGGAGGCAACATGGAAAAATACACAGGATGGAGGGGAAAGTAGATGAGGTGGGTTTGGCCAGCCCAGTAAAAAACAAACAAAAATTTTATGGCAAAGTTCTATTTCATTGCCACAAAGCATTTTGTGCACTTTTGAGGGCTGTTTCCCAACTGATCTTTCTCCTCTACCTCTTTTTAGAATGTCCCCCATCCCCCTCTGTATTTTACGAGTGTTTCTTGCTCATGATTCAAGACTGAGCTCTTCTGTGAGCACTCATTTGACAGCTTCAGGCAATGCACAGATAGGAAAAAGCCCACTGTATTACATACTAAGAAGATAGAAAGTTCAGATAATCTCGCCTGTCCTTGCAGGGAATTCACAGTCTAATAGGTGGACAAGTCACAGATAGCCATAATTAATAGTATTACGTGATAAGTGTTTTGTAGAAGGTCCAAAGAAATACTCAATAAGGTCTGAGAGGGTGGGGGGAAGATCATTCATTCATTACCAGTTGGCAGGCCAAGGCAGACCAACTGAGCCCATGTTAATCTCTTCTTCCTTATTGCATTTTGAACCTTAGAGTTTTTCCATGAGGTGAGTATTTTTACATATCCATATGCACATTCCTTGACAAAGTTCCCTCTGGGCTTTTTCCTGCTGTACCTTATTTAACATCTTCATTCTGGATACTCCTTATCACACACTTTGGTACCCTCCATCCATGATTCCTCTTATACCAGAACCTCTGTTTAAAGGGGACACCTAGGCCAACCATGTCTCATTCCTCTCCAGGCTGAATTCCAGACTTTACTGTGCCTCAGAAATGAGTACAGTCATCTTCCTTACCCCTTTGCAGCTTCTTTTTATGTTCTGTCTTTCCCCCCATTAGAATGTAGAGAACCGTCTCTCTGTATGTGTATTGCTAGCCCTTAACACACTACCTGGCAATTAGGAAGTACTTACTAAATCCATATTGACTCATGACTGATACACGCTGGCTTATTTTCCATTTCCTGGAAGCTATGTTTCTCCAGTGAGTTTAAGGTTTTTATTCATTCAATCAATAATAATAATAATTATAAACCATATTCATATGACACCTGAAGGTTTATAAGGGACTTTGCAGCATTATGTGACAAAAATCCTATGACCTTAGTGTTAATATTATTCCCATTTTACAGATGAGGATACGGAGACTCAAAGAATTTAAAGGACTTGCCTAGAGACACACATCTAGTTGTATCAAAAATGAATTCCAAGCCAGGTCTTCATTTCTTTTGAATACTGGGCATGAAACCCTTCATCACTGTTATCCATGCCCTTCAGAAACCCATATTTCTATGTATCTAATAGGTAGCCAGCAAACACCTTTGATCACATAATTAACATTTGATATTCCTAGCATTATCAACTAGAAGTTATAACAAAATTGAACAACAAAAAGGACTTTAATTTTTAAAAAGCATTTTTTGGGGGAAACAAATTACCAAAATCCACTCAATCTAACCACTCCTAGTTATGACTGTTGGTGCAGTGAAGGTAGCACCTTGTCCTCTTTGAGTTCTGAGCCAGCTTTCAGGGAGCCTTTGGAGTGCTAGCAAGTGACTACTCCCCTAGAGATCAGGATTTAACCAGGCCTTCTGAGACCAACATTTTTTTTTAAAGCAATTGGGGTTAAGTAACTTGCTCAAGGTTACACAGCTGGTCATTATTTATGCGTGGGTGCTCATTTTCTGAGGCCGGATCTGATCTCTGGTCAGGTCATCCCAACTCCGAGGCCGGCGCTCTTACTCACTGCGCCACCTAGCCGCCCCTTTAGGGCAATTGGGGTTAAGTAACTTGCCCAAGGTCACACGGCTAGGTTTTTGTTTGTGTGGATTAAGTGTCTGAGGCCGGCCCAACTCAGGTCCTTCTGACTCCAGGGCCGGCACTCTATTCACTGCGCCACCTAGCTGCCCCTTGAGAGCAACATTTTAAAATGATTTCACCATCTAAATTTCAGAGCAACCCATAACCAGAAGGAGAAGCCTGTGGGTTTTCTCCCAGTTAACTCTGTCTATAGGGCAGGCAGAAATGAGGAGGACTTATGGGAGGAATCTTTTCTGAGTGAACAGCCTTCCAAAGGGATTTCTTCCTTTTCTGTCCCTAGAACTGCTTGGATGGAGGGAGGCCCTTTCTATGAAAATCTTCCTGCCTCCATTAGCCATCCCTGTCCCAGGGTATACCAGTTCCCTGAAATTCTCTTGCACTGTGTGGAAACTTTCCCCTTTTCCTCCTTTCTCTTAATGGATTTAAAGCAGAGGTTACAATTTTACAAAGCACTTGTACTTGAAGAACAGAGAATAAAATAAAGCAATCTTACAGAGCATGGGATAGTTATTAATGAATATGATGGTAATAAACAGCATGATACAACAGAAAAGGCACTGAGTTTGGAACCAGGATCTTCATGATCCTGAATTCAAATCTCATCTTTGTCATTTACACAGGCTGTGTGACCTTGGACAACTTACCTAACCTCTCTGGTCCTCAGTTCCTTTATCATTAAATTGAGCTGGATGGACTAAATGGCCTCTAATATCTTTCCCCCCTCTATATCTGATCCTATTTTATCTCTAACTTTTTGGTAGAGGTTAATAAATTTACCTTGCCCCTATCTTAGTTTCTTGATCTGACTCTATCATATATCCAGTCACCATGTTGTCTTGAGGAAAAACCCCTATGTTTATCCTTTCCCTGGTCTCTGCCCAGCCCATCTTCTCATTCCTTCCCTCTTCAGAATCTAATCCCTTCCATTCACTTTGGGAGAGGACCTTCAGGAACCATGAGCCACAAAGGAAGGTTTCACCTACCTTGATGAGTGATACTTCATCTCCTGCCATACCTACCCCACAACCAGGAAAATATTCACTGGAAACACCATGAGGATTTATCTACCCCCAAGAACCATTAAATATGCAGGAAATTACTACATTCAATACCTTTCTACCATAGGTGCAAGGTCATTTCTTCACACAGGCCAAGAAGAATCTAAGTTTTGCTTGACTTTTATGTCATGCTTGACACCACGCCATCATCAATCTTGGGGGTGTTTTTCTGCATGCTGCTTTGAGCCTGTTTGTCCTTCTTTCTTGGTTTCCTGAGTGGGTTCTGCATTTTTGGTGGCCTTAATTCTGGATGAACAAATGTTGAAAGGAATCTTCTGCCTTTTCCTTCCAAGATGGCATTTTCTGAGAGTATTTTCACAATCCAAAGTCTGCTGGATTTGGGTCTTGTGGTTTGCCTCTTTCCACTTTGTTTGGTTAGTTAGCTAATGGGTTTTGAGTTCAACCAAGGGAGTTCAAAATACTGTCTCTTTCTGAGAGCCAGCTAGGATGCAAATGAAGTCCAAATTATGAGTGGCAGGCTGGCTGAGCTTTTTGAGTGATGACTGTGGAAGCCATCCACTAATTTTAGTTTGGGGAAGCTTGGCATAGAAATTGAATTTTCAATAGGAAACAATTTCCTTTTAATACCTACTACAACCATTGGAAAGTATCTTCTGATCCAACATCCCACATTCATTCTGAGGAGATTGTTTCAGACATCTTAACCATAAAAGACACAGACTTTTGTTTTTTTGTTTTTAATATTTGAACACTAACAAGGTATTAATTAAATTAACAGTGCACCCTTGGACACCATCTGGATTTCCAGGATAATGAAAATACACTGTCAGTGTTTGCTAATGTAGAAGCATAGCAAAAAAGCCACAAGCTTCAATTTTACATCAAAGTCACTGAGCCAGGTGAGAGCAGTATCCAGAGTCACAGTGTTTTGCCACAGTGCCATTTTCAGAGTAAGAAATGAGATACCAAATTGTGATCTGTTCACAGGTTTTACCAGATGACCACAGTCTCATCGTAGGTAGTCTTTCTTTCCTTCCCCACCCCTCCATGCATTAGTTGAAAGTTAATTTGTTTTGGCTCACATGGATAAGCTTTTTTAAAACTATGTCCTGAAATTGCATGAAACAGTCACACCAGGTAATGTCTCTACATGGAACTTCTCATGAGATAATTACTTATGGTGGTGGCAGAGTCCCAACTCAGTGCTATAGACCTAACATGAAAACCACATCTTTAAAAATTGTGCACATATTTCCTAAGTGTGGTGCTTTGAATATAGGGTATGTGTGTGTAACAGTTTATAAATTGATCCCGTTTTGAAAATCCCAAAGGTTTTCACATTATTCCCAACAATAACAAATAATAACAACAACAACAACAATAACATTTATATAATACTTTAAAGTTTGTAAAGGACTTTATAGATATTATTTTATTTCATCCTCATAACCATCAAAGGGAGATAGGTCCTATTATTGACAGCTAAGTGGCACAGTGAATAGACTCATCCTGAAGATGAGTCAGGAAGTCTCATCTTCCTGAGTTCAAATCTGGCCTCAGACACTTATGTGACCCTGGGCAAGCGGTGTAACCCTGTTTGCCTCACTTCACCATCTATAAAATAAGCTGGAGAAGGAAACAGCAAACCATTTCAGTATCTTTGCCAAAAAGACCCTAAATAGGGTTATGAGAAGTTAGACACAATTGAAATGAACAAACAACAGAAAACTTTATTATTCCCATTTTACAGCTGAGGAAATTGAGGCGAACCGGGTAAGTGGCTTGACCATAGTAAATATGTAATAACTGTTTGATTTAGTATTCTAAGTTAAGATAGCTGGGTGCCACAGTATATGGAATACTGGACCTCTGGAGTTAAGAAGACCTGAGTCCAAATGCAACTTCAGGCAGTTTACTACTGGGATGACCCTAGGCAATTTATTTAACCTCTACTTGTTTCTTTATTTGGACAATGAACATAATAATATCCTCCCTAGATAAAATGAATAATGTTTCAAAATGATTTACAAATCTTAAAGCCCTTTACAAATGCTACCTATTTTTAATTTTTTTTTTTTATTTTATGATTTTGTTGAATTGAATTCTTGGGCTCTCCAGCCCCTTTATCTTGCAGCTGGTTTAGAGCTGAGTTTTTTAAATCCTTTTTTGTACATGGCCCCTTTGATAGTCTGATGAAGTCTGTGTACTAGTAAAAATAATGTTTTTAGGGGCAGCTAGGTGGCACAGTAAGAGTGCCAGCCCCAGAGTCAGGAGGACCCAGGATCAGTACCGGCCTCAGCTACTTAGCACCCATACATAAATAACTAGTTGTGTAACCTTAAGCAAGTTACTTAACCCCAATTGCTTTTTAAAAAAATTTAAAAATAATGCATTGAAATGCATAAAATACATAAGGTTGCATAAGAAACAATTAGATTTTTTTTCCAAATCCACAGACCCCAGGTTAAGAACCCCTGGCCTAGAGATAGTTTATGGGCAGTGAAAGAAAGTGCCAACCAGTCAGCCCCATGTACTGAAACCTCTGTTCTTTTCATTTGGTTTTATTAAAAATTGGGGAGATAATAATCAAGTATTTCTGTGATGTCTAAGTCAAGCTGTGAGATCATGGTCCTGCTATGATGCTTCATTGAAGTTTATAGCAATGGAGCACAAACTTTGTCAAATTCTAACAAAGTTGGAAAGGCTTCAAGTGTGTGGTGAGTGACAATTATACACTTGACTCCCAAAGAGGTACCTAGCTAAGTGTGGAAAAATGGGCACAAGTAATGAATTTTTTAGGCCATACTGATGCTTGAAAACCATCTACTATGTCATGAAAGGTTTGTAATATGTTCCTTCAACAGAAGGAATAAGGGTCCTTAAAAGAATTAAAGCCTGGGAATTTCTGCTGAAGGAGATAAACTTTTAACGAGGTTGAATTTTGCTTTTACTCTAAGAAAATCACATCTTTGAAGTAAATAAAGTGTTACTAAGAAATGGATGGCAGTTACAGAAAAAGGTAAATGAAAGCATGAACTGTATTGACATAATAAAAGGTTTAATGGAGCTTATTTTGTGAGGATTTGGCATTTCCTGTCTAGAGATACTCCTTTATGAGATTTGGTTCCTAGGTTTAAAATGCAGTGATAAACTCTCTAAGCTTCGAGGTAAGATCTGTGCATAAACAAGTAAGTGGGCAGAAATCCTTTGAGTACTGCTGTAATTGCAAGAAAAGCAAATATTAAACCAATGGCAGGACCAAATTGATCTAGTTTTCACAGCAAGAACACGCCCTCCCTCCCCCCCACCATTGCTCACAATTGAATGAAAGGTTACAATTGAATGAAAGATTCCGTGGAGAGGAAATAGTTTTCTTGCGTGAGCTTTTTGACTGGAGATCAACCTTGTACTATTGGACAGGAAATTAAGTTCTTGCCAGTGTCATGAATCACCGTGCGGGTTGGACATTGGCAGGGCTGCTGTGTTTGAGAAGGCAGGAAGAAGTGGGAGCAGAGAAGAGCTAACCTAAAAAACCCAACAAGTTGAAGGTGGGAGGTGGGTATTAATGAACAAAAGTTACTGAGGCTCCACTCTGTGGTGTGTTCCTAGCCACCTGCATTTTCATTTGGCAACTGCCCTGACTCCTGAGCCCCTCTCACCCACGTTCCTATGTCGCCATGCTTCCCCTCTGACAAAAGAGAAGACTTTAAAAAGGCTACTCTTGCTCTTTGGAGAAGGGAAAGAAGAGCTTTATTATTTATGACACATGAAATCTCCTTTGGGCTTAAAAAAAACCAGTACTAACCATGAGATCCATCGATAACAATTGTTGAATCTATAGTTGGTGAAAGAAAACTGGTTCAGACAAAGACAAAGGAGACTGTTGGTAGGGGTCTCAGTCTTAAGCTCTGTCTCCCCACCTCCTCCTTACATAGAAAGAAACAATTTCTATCATGTGATCTCACTGCAGAATATCTATATTTGGAGGGGTTTTTTTAATAGAGAAGTTGTAATCACTTTTATTTTTCATTTGAATACTATTCCCTACCCACTTTAATATCTAACTGCTTTGGTGAGGTCATGTATGTTTTTATTTCTTAAGTGAGTTTTTGGTAAATAAAGTATTTGCCATAGTTCTCAGTCCTATAAGTTATTTTGACAACTCAAGGTTTGTTGTCAGTCTCAGGGCTGTTTTGATCCCAGTGGAAGCTAAATATATTGCCAGGCCATAGCACAGCATGGCCCCAGCAGACTTTCTCACCACCCATCTGAAGCTCCCCAGTAATTGAACTAAACTGACTCTCTCAGGGACATGACTGACCAAGTCTGCTATGCTTTCTCATGGATTTTTCAGATTAGAAAATGACTAAAGTATACTGGAATTAGAAGGATTCAGTCCTGTTTGTTTGTGTGTGTGTGGGCTTGGTATCTACCATTCTTTCTCCATCCAGACACTTGGCTTATTCCTGACTGCTCATTTCACAATGTTCTTAACTTCTCAGAGCACAGTGTGGTCCTCAGAATTCCTGATGAAGCCTACCCTGAGCCATTCCTGCTAAGGACTACAGGTGTTTGGTCAAAGTACTTACTGATATAGTGCTCAAGTGGAATAAAAGTAGAAGCTGCCCTCTTGTAGCCTTGGTGTCAGAGAAGCTATCCTAAATCTCAAAAGCTTGTGAGAGCTGCAGCACCCATTAGTTGGACTTAGGATGGATACCCAGAGATAATTCAGAAGGGAACAATCATCAGCCCAAGATGTTTCAGAGCAGCTAAGACATCAGAGTAATAGTATCTTCCATAAACCCATTCTTCACCATAGATCAAGCTAAATTGGGAGCTGGTGGTTCTCTTACAATTAGTTCAGTTGTTTTTTGCTTTATCATACTTTATATACTCAGCTTAAGAAAGAGGAGGTAAATTATTCAGGATATTTAAATTATGAGCACCAGCAGTGAGAGTATAAATGTGTCTCACCCTTAAAACTGAATGACATATTTAGTACAAGTAGTCTTATGCTGTCAAATAAGATCATGTATAGAAAGGTCTTTGCAAACCTCGAAGCACTCTATGTCAACACTTATTATTGTTGTTATTGTTAATATTGTAATTGTAATAATTATTGTTATTTTACACATTGATTGAATTTCTTACACTCTTTCAGGTTTCCTATTTTAAAGAAACTATTCTTTCTTTTTTTTTTTTTTGGAGGGCAATTGGGGTTAAGTGACTTGCCCAAGGTCACATGGCTAGTTTTGTGTTAAGTGTCTGAGGCCAGACTTGAACTCAGGTCCTCCTGACTCCAGGGCCAGCGCTCTATTCACTGCGCCACCTAGCCGCCCAAAACTATTCTTTCTTGAAGACTGATTGCTAAAAACTTTATACTAATCTTGATTTTTTAAACTACTCTGTAGAGTATCTTCTTCTTGAACCTCATGTATGTTGACCTTCCTGAGAATACAGTATCTTGACTGCCTTTCCTCCTTTGTTTACCTTTCTGCTGCTTCTCCTACCTGGCTCTTCTCTGTGGCTTGGTTAGTCCTTGTCCCATTGCCTTTTCTCTTAGCAGTCTTTTTTTAGAAGACATCCATTTTTATAGCTTCAGCTTTTCATATCTTAGATTTTTAATAACTATTTCTACTTTGATGTGCCACCATGACTTTGACTGCAACATGTCCAAAACCAAATCAACCATTTCCCTCAAATCAGCCTCTCCTAGGAAAACATATCCTGAAAGAAACATCATGGAATCTTAGAACTGGAAAGGACATTGGTGATCGTCTCTTCCAAAGTCTCAGTTTACAGATAGGAAACTGAGGCTCAGATAGGTCACAAAGCTAAAGTCACTGACTGAGCTGGGACTTGAATCTGGGGCTCTTGGCTTTCGGTTCAGCCATCTTTCTATTACAGTCCTGATTTCTCCTTTCTCAGCAATATTGATAATAAATAACAGTCAGAACTCCTTAACTCAACATTAAGGCCCTTCTTAACCTGAACCAGGGCAACCAGAGCAACAGGCCTAAAGTCAGGAAGACTTATTTTCCTGATTTCAAATCTGTCCTCAGATAGCTGTGTAACCCTGGGCAAGTCACTTAACTGTGTTTGCCTTCGTTCCTTCATTTGTAAAATGAGCTGAAGAAGGAACTGACAAGCCAGTCCAGTATCTTTGCCCAGAAAATCCCCAGTGGGGTCATGAAGAGTTGAATATGACTGAAAAACTGAAATTAGACCCAGAACAGCCTGCCTTTCCAACCTTATCTCCCCTTATTCCAGTGTGTACTCTACTATCTTTTCATGATGGTGTCTTCATTGTCTTACAAATGCAGCCTGTGGATTTTGACTTCTGCACTTTTGCTTTTGTATTCCCACCCACCACCACATCTTTCTCTCTGTTTCCCCTATCTCCTCTTATATATTTAAATCCTGTCTATTCCCAGGGCCCTTGCTGTATAAGTCCTCTTTGAACATGGCACAATGATGCTTTTCTCCTCTGTGGGATTTCCTTTCCATCCTACTCTTAATCATATGTAGCCCAGTATTAGTGATTTGAACTTTTCGTGAGTGTTTCTTCTCCACAGTGAGATTTGAAGCTCTTCAAGGAGCAGTGCCTATGCTTTCTACTTTTGTCTATCTGCCATGGTATCTAACATAGGATACTATGGGTGTGTGCTTAAATATATGTTAACAGAATGAATTACATTCTGATGTAATTCTGAAACTCAGTCTTTCATTGCTGCCCTGTGATTGCCTTTTGGTTTTCTGGGGAATCATAGCACTTGTGCACAGTAATAGGTTCTACACTGTTGTACGAGTCCCATGTAATAGTCTTCCCAGTTCTTGAGTCTTTAGTCAGTGAGATGAATAAATCTAAGGAGTGCTTTTTTCTTCTTGTTTCCTTCTTTGCAGACAAAATGTTCTCTAGGAAGTGAAACTTCTTGTTTCCAAAAAAAAAAAAAGATTGGTGGTGAGAAAGTAGATAATTCTCTGAATGACCTCAGTTTGATGGAAGCCATAGAAAGTAGGGAAGGGCAAAAAACTGGTTCCTTGTGAATTGAACTCAGTTAAATCCCGAGGAATTTCACATTCACTTCAAAAGCTAGTGTGTAGTTATGTCACAGTTATATCTCAGTGGGGGCCTATCTGGAACATAGAAAGGAACACTTGAAGGCAGCTGGTGTTTTAAGAAACAATGATATTTGCTAGGAAGAATCTTTTGAATTGCTGAATAAACATGAAATCATTAAAAATAAAATCAGTGACATAGGGTATATTTATAATGATAGAACTTTCATTTATATCAATCATGACTATTTGGTTTTTCTCTCTTTTTAAAATAATATTTTATTTTTTCCCAATTACATGTAAAGACAGTTTTTAACATCCATTTTAAAAAAATTTTGAGCTCCAGATTTTCTTCCTCCCACTCTCATCTCCCCCCTCCCTGAGATGGTAAGCAATTTGATATAAGTTATACATGTGCAATCAATGATTATATCTGAATGACTAGGAATTAGTCTTATTTCACATAATTTAACATTTGGGATAACTAGCACAAATACATAAGCATCTGTGTGGTCTCCCTTGGCAACAGCAGCACCCTGAGGACAAACTGGCCACCCATCATCCCTTGTAAATGTTCCCAGAAACCCAGCCTCCATTCTAACCTCCATAAGCATTTCTACTATTTAATCAGTCTTTAAATAAATCTGTCTTTTCTCAAGTTAGATAAGACTTTCCTAATTAATTTCTTTTTTGGAGGGAGAATTTAATTATAAATATTGCAACAGTATTGTTTAATTGTAAACATATATTATGGATCACATAGGTTTTTGTGGTTTGACTTATGAATTTGAATACTTCTCATAACTTTCTCATAGAAAAGCTGAAGTTCTGAGTTACAAATCATTGACTTACAGATGAACTTTTTTTTTTTTTTTGCTTTTTGGAGGGCAATTGGGGTTAAGTAACTTGCCCAAGGTCACACAGCTAGGTTTTTGTTTGTGTGTGTTGAGTGTCAGAGGCTGGATCTGAACTCAGGTCCTTCTGACTCCAGGGCCAGCGCTCTACTCACTGTGCCACCTAGCCACCCCACAAATGAACTTTTAAACACAACTTACCTACAGTAAAGTGATATTAAGGGAAACTAGTGACCTCACAGTGAGCAGCAAGGAACTAACTGCCCAGAAGTAAGAGCCAAAGCTTCATGGGGTGAGTGCCTTAGGAGGCTCGAAGCAAGGAGGGCAGTCCACATTCCTAGCCCTAGCCTTTGCTTTGTTGGTTCCTGAAAGAAACAGTTTTTAAAAGCTGTTTATGAACATCGTCTTTGAGTTTATTCAGGCAACTATAGTATCTGTCTGTGAATCAGTTGACCATATCTACTTTAACCTGCAGTCTAGATCAGTATGATTATAGAGAGTGCCTCTCTTAAAGTTAAGTTAATTTGTAAGTTGGTTATTTGGAACTCAGACTATAGCTTTTCTATGAGAAAAACAATGTTATAAATGTTTAGGTCTCCAGGCCATTCTACAAAATCCATTTGATCCATGAAGTAGTTGAAATATATCAGTAGTAAGTATACTATTCTGTGTTTACAGTTAAACATTACTGTTGCAATATTAGTAATTAAGGAAAACCAAAAGCAATAAAATGGAATCAGAATTTTTCCGCCTTATCTTCAGGAAATACAGATTTAATTAGAAGTTGTGGTGAAGTGCTGAATATAAATTTTATAGATTCTGAAGAAAACTTTAGGTCAGTAGTAGTACTTTTTTTCTTTGCTAAACTTAAATTTTCATTTTTCTTTGATGCTAGCAGTGTATCATTCTACTGCTCTTGGGTTTTTCCCAATTTGGATGCTCAGGGACTTGGAAAATGGAATGAAGAGGAGAAAGAATTAAATTTTGCTGAGATTTCCTTTCCTTAACTTCAGCTGAAGGTGGAAGTGTAACTTGCCACTAAGAAATAGGTTAGGCTGTAGAAGTCCATATAACACGGAGGACCAGGGATACAGACTGTCCTAAGGATGATAGTTTAGAAGATTATGCCAAGTAGTAATGATACTAGGAGTACATATTTCTATCCTTTAGATTTTACAAAGTGCTTTTTCCCCCATCACAAAAATCCATCCAAGGCAAAACTTGATCCCAAGTCTTCCTAGCTTTGAGGCCAACTTTCTTAGTTGTTATGCCACATTGATAATGTAAATAATATCCCCACTTTATAGGGAAGGAAATGAAGGTTTAGAGAGATTGCAGCTTTGCCTGTTGTCACATGTCCCATGACTACTAGGTGTCAAAGATGGGAACCAAACCCAGTGATGTGTCTGCTATACTGCCAATACTCAGGGCTTTATATGATCCTAGGATCATTTCTGATGAATGTTTCTAAGTATAATGCTGACCCTGAACAGAGACTTTATTGCTCCTGCCAAGGTGAGTAACCAAGTACTTCCAAATTATATATGCAGTTTTAATGGCAAAATATCATTTATATTTTTATTATATAGAGATATGTTTATACAAATATTGGTATTTATATAAATATAGGTATCTATATATAGATATATTGTAAGTATATCTATATATATAAAACTATCATATTTAGCAGCTGACAGTCAGATTTGCCCTGTGTTCTATGAATTGAGATATCAGTAATCCAATCAAACTCTAGCCCTGTTACCACACATAGGCAAGTAGTAACCTCTGTGAGTCTCTGTTTCTTCATTCAAAAAATGGGAGCAATGTTTGCAGACTACCTTAAAGGGTTGTTATAAGGAAAGTTATTTTTAAACCTTCAAGCTCTGTAGAAATATTAATTATTGTTATATATTAACAGTCACCCTGGATTTGTGGATTATCTAGGGAATGCTCATATATGTCAATAATATGCTTTTTTTTAAGCTGTGATAGGGAAAATAGGTAACTAGAATTTAGTAAATTTTTATCTCTGAATTTGGAAACATAATTTTTCACCTTTAACTCAGTTAGTAGATTATTGAACATTTCTGAAGTTATAAAATCATTATCCCATTTTCCACTGTTATAATGCCTTTTGTCAAAGAATTATAGATCCCTTACCCTTTCTTATGTGCAAGAGCACATGGCATCCAGGTCAAAAATTGTCCAAGGTCATAAAGCAAGTTAGCCAAAGAGCTGAGAATATAACCCATGCAATTTTGACTTCATTCCCATGCCCTTGCAGCATATTGTAACATACTCTCCTCCACAGTCGGCCTATCTTGCCTTTTTTTCCCATTGGAAAAAAAAGTGGCTAGTTGCCAAAGAAATTTCTGCCCTATTCAGAAACTTTAAGTAGATTGTTCTTTGGGATCATTCAGTTGACCTTTGTTCTATTTAAAAGAGGAAAATCGTAGCTCCTCAGCCGTGTGAGTTGATAAACCCATTAATAATGGTTTCATTTGAAAATATATTAAGTATATAATAATACCCTTAGCCCTACAAGTTGGATGTCTCATTGAATGACCCAAAAGTTGACTTGATATCCGTATAATTCTTACCTTATATTTGCATACTAAAACTGTGTTCATCAGGAAGGAGTGTGTGTGTGTGTGTGTGTGTGTGTGTGTGTGTGTGAGAGAGAGAGAGAGAGAGAGACAGACAGACAGACAGACAGACAGAGACAGAGACAGAGATTTTCTTCTTAAGGCTACAGAATTCCTAAAGGCAGCCATCATGGTTTATGCCATTTGATACTATTGACTATCATTTTCCTTTGTGATATTTCCTACTCCTTCAGATTCTTTGATAATGTTCTCTCGGGGTTGTTCTCATAATTTTCCAACTACTATCTTTCAGTCTCTTTCAGTAATTCTTCTTCCTTCTCCCTTTATCTTTCCTTTCCTGTACCCAAAGTTCTATCTAGCCTTACAGTTTTGCTCCATTTGGGAAAGGGACTCAGACTGACTATACTTCATTTCCCTTCTAACTTTACTTCTGACTCTCAGAACTTTGCCAAATTCCCCAGCTGCCTTCTCAACCCAGAACTTCCCTCTGCTCCTGGGGCCTTCTCACCCTGGAAAATCCCTTCACCTCTCTGGTGAAAATCCCTTCTCCCACTGATAAGTTCTTACCAGTGCCTCCATTTTGAGGAAGGACCCAGACTGATCATGCTTCATTCCCTACCCACTTGCAGGACTTTGCCCCCATCACCCTGTGCATGTCCCTTCTTCCCCACTTCCATTTGGCTTTCCAGCTCTGCCTGAGTGAACTCATCTACACCAATGGCTTCAATTATTTTATTATTATTATTATTTTATTACTTATATATTATTCTTTTAATAAATAATAATTAATTCTTATATAATATTCTATAATTTTATAGATGAGGAAATTGAGACTGATAGGGGTTAAGTGATTTTTCCAGGGTCACACACCTTGGATGTGTCTTGAGTTAGATTTGAACTAACGTCTTCTTGACGTGAAGGCCCAGTGTTCTGTCTACCTATGATGATAGTTAATAGTATCTACCTAGCACTCACAGTACAAGAGCATACTGAAAGGACGCTGGGATTTTGAGCCAGAAGAAACCCTAGTGATCACGTAGTCCAACTGCCTAACTTTATATCTGAGCAAGCCAAGACCCAAAGTAGTAGTGACTTGCCCCCGATTACTTATATAGGTAATAAATATAGCAGACAGATGTTTGAATTTCTGAAACCCTAGTTTTTCTTTAAATGAATAGTAAATTTCTAAACAAACCAAAAAAGAGGGTGAACTGCTTTTATTTGCAGATTGTGCAGTATCAGAAATCATAGTTGCTGACTCAGTCTTTGTTCCTGTGTTTAAAAACTCCTCCTACTGAATTAAGTTCTACAGAAGCCTGATCTCTTACAAAGAACAAAAGTGTTTTTTATTTGAAGCATATAAAGTTGCTGCTGCTGCTCTGTCTCTAGCACTATTATTATTTCTCTGTCTCTGTGTCTCTGTGTCTCTCTACCTCCCCCTTTCCCTCTCCCTCTCCCTTTCTCCTGTCTCCATTCTCCTCCCCTCCCTCCATCTGTCCCTTTTCCTCCTCTCTCTCTTTCTCACTCTCCCTCTCTCATCCTCTCACCCTCATTCTTTCCCTCCCTCCCTCTCCTCCGTCTCTCTCAGCATTTTTTCTCTAGCCTTGTTTGTCCTGTCAAACATTTCTACCAGAAGCAGCACTGTTTACATAACTGTCCTCGTTAGATGGAATATTTTACCCAACACCATCCTACACTTGCACCACAGCCTGTTTAACATGGAACGGGGTCAAAACCTGAAAGGCAACAGAGAATGCTCAATAAGCAAGATCCATAGTGACTGAAGCTTAAGTCATTCTAATGAAAAAGAGGGTACTAGACGTGGGAAGTGAGAGGAGAATTTTGTGAGCAAAGAATAAAAAGCTGGGGGGGGGGCAAGCAGAGGGGGCAGGAGAGAGAGAGTGAGTGCACAGTTCTTTGGAGATGCAGTGAAAGAATGGGGAGGGGAAGTTATTAACTGGTTCTAGTGGCAAATGAAAAAATGTATTGACTTTTTTATAAGTATGCTCATTAAACATTTTGAAAAGAGTTAAAAGTAGATACATCAACAGCATGAACATTTCCTTATCTTTAATTTTTAGTTTAATTTTTAGATTTAATTTTAGTTTTAAAATTAAGGCATAAGTAAAGAGCTCTGGTTTTATAACTGGAGGGCTTTGGTTTGAATCCTAGCTGTACTAATTATCACCTCTGTGACCTTGAGAAATTCCCTCTAATTCTCTGGACCTCAACTGCCTTGTCTAATGAAGAGGTTAAATTAGATGATCTCTAAAGTCTCTTGCAGTTCTAAATCCTATTGTGAAGATTATTACAGATGAACTGATAAGGTCTTTATTTGAAGGATAGATTGTATCATAGTGTATTTAAATTTCAAGTCCTATGTTCCCATTACAGTGATTATATCCACTTACCTCCCACCAATAAAAAGAAATCATCAATAGTCATTTATTAAGCTTGTAGTAATATTACTCTAGGCATGAAAACACTTGAATGGAATTATTTTAAAATGAGTATAGGGTCCTATTTGATTTCCAGTCTGGACCAAGATGGAGCTATTCTTCTAAAGCCACCATAACCTTTCCATATGCCTAGACTTTCCATTACAGATGATGACAACCTTTCTTTAATGTCTGCTAGTTCTTGGTAATGGAAGGTAAAAGGCTGAGTTAGCTACAAACATCTTATTTTGGCTTCTATTTTCTCTGCCAAGGAGAATGAGCTTTGGACTGGAAAGTTCAGACAAAAATAGCTCATGGGAGTTGATCCTAAGATAACTAAGAAGATAGTAAGAGAGCATCTAGCTGCCCTTGATGACTGTCACTTGACCTAGATGCACATCTCCTTGGGTACTGTAAGAACAGGAATATGTAATTGCTGGACCAGTGTCAGTGATCTTTGAAACACCATGGAGAACTAGTTACCATATGACTGGAGAATATTCAAAGGAGAATTGACAGGGTTAGTGAAGGTTTCAAAGTCATAGAAGTACAGAATTTCAAAGACAGTGGCCATTTAGTCCAACAAAACAAAACATATCCTATATTTGCTATATGCAGAAAAGGTGAATGAATCAATAGTGTTCATCCTGGAGAAGGGAAGACTGAGACTAAGTACAGGTACTTGGTTCATATCTTCAAGTATTTAAAAGTAGTCATGTAGAAGAGGAAATAAGACTTAGTTGTACTTGGTGCTGGAGGGCTGAATTTGGAGCAGGTTGAAGTTGCAAAGGTGCAGATTTAGGCTCAAAGGGAAAATTTACTAACATTTTGAGCTGACCAAAAGTAGGCTAATGGACTGCTTTTGGAAGTCTCCCTAACCTGAGGTCTTCAAGAAAATGCTAAATGACCACTTGTTGCACTTTGGTAGGGGGTATCTGGTGGGGTAGAGTGGAAATATAGCTTCATTATTATGGATATAGTACCTCTCTTAATGGAGCCCAAGATTGCTATCTTTATCTTTTTCTTGGACTCTTGGTAACCATTTTGGTTGGGTCCTCTACCTCCAAAACCACCACAGTTCCATTAATCCACAATACTGCCACAAAAGTTGTCATTTCCACCTATAACTTTAACTGTCCCAGTACTAACCATGAGACCTCATGATGGTTTCCTGTCACAATGAAGCTGGAGTTCAAACTGTTCACCTTGCCCTTCACAGTCATTTCCCAAATAGTCAAGACTATAGGCCCTTGGGCAGTTTAGTACCAGCTTGTTCTCTCTACTCATATCTTCAAATTTGTTGAAGTTCCATCTGATTTCTACCCTCAGAAACACTTGAAAAGAAATCTAATTCCTCAGTACCCAGATAGCTAAGCAACCTCTTATGAATGTGGAATCTTACGAATGTGGAATACTGCAGAGAAAAAGATATGTCGATTGGTTTCTCTGAACTGCCTTTTTTCTCTTTTCCTTTTCTTCATTGTTATAAAGGGTAGGGTTGGGGAGGGGTGGGGAAATATATAAGAAAAAGAAAACATAAGTTATTAACAAATAAAAGATATCAATAAAACTTCATTTTTAAAAAGAACTGCTGAAAGGTAGTAATGATATCCTAACATCCTTTTGCTTGTATTATCCAGACTAAGCAATTTGAGTCAGAATTACATTGTCTAACTCTAAGCATGTAGACTCGCTGGAATATCCTTAAATCAAGCCCCTTTTCTTCTTTTTTTTTTTTTTTTGGAGGGCAGTTGGGGTTAAGTAACTTGCCCAAGGTCACATGGCTAGGTTTTTGTTTGTGTGTGCGTTTAAGTGTCTGAGGCCGGATCCAAACTCAGGTCCTTCTGACTACAGGGCCAACGCTCTACTCGCTGAGCCACCTAGCCGCCCCCAAGCCCCTTTTCTTAATGGACATCAGTTGGTTTTATAGGGATTGTGGCTTACGATAGCCAGAGTTAATCATTTTTAGACTCATGGGTCAGCAAATGAGGAAGTGCTTTTCTTTGAGTCTGAGGGTGTAGAGGGGAATGTTCTTCCAGGAACCTCCTACCCTCCCTCTAGGGCAGCTTGGTTTAGGAGAAAGAACACTGAACTTGGAATCAGAAAAGCTGAATTTAATTCCTGGCCAGGTATAATCTGGGTGTGACCTTATGTAGGTGGGTATTTACTCTGTCCTGTAGCCTCTTTTCTTTCCTATATCTGCTTCTTCTCTCTTAATGACCTCATCAGTTCCCATGGGTTCGGTTATCTTTATGCATATCACTTCCAGATTCCTGTATACACCCCTCTTTTCTCCTAAGCCCTGTTTCCATGTCATCAGTTGCCTACTGGACATCTCCATATAAATATCTATAAGCATCTCAAACTCAACCCATCTGAAACAGAATTTATCTTCTCCCCTAAACTTATTCCTCTTGAAATTTACCTGTTTTTGTTAGGAGTATCACCATTCTTCCAAACACACAAGTTCACAATCTGAAAATCAGTCTATACTTTTCCTTCTCCCTCATCTCATCTACAGTACCCAAGGTGCCAAGTGTTGTCAGTTCTATCTCTGAAATATCTCTCACATGCAACCCTTTCACTTTATTCATGCACCCTAAGGACCATGGGACCTTTTCATCAGATTTATAGCTACAACCTTCCATATACATTGTTTCCCCTTTGGAATGTGAGCTCCTGAAGAATAGGGACTGTCTACCTTTTCCATTTGTATTCTCAAGTACTTGGCACAGTGTTTTGTATGTAGCAAGCACTTAATAAATCTGTTATTTCCCCTTTTCTATTTGTAGCTCTATCACTTTATTCATTCACTGGCCACCAATTAACTTCAAGTCATCAACTCTCACCTGAACTGTTGAAGCACCTTCCTAATGGGAAACCCCCCAATTTCTCCCCTCTAAAATTTATCTTCCAACTTACTAATGAACACACATTCATTAAGCTCCTACTCTGTGTCATTCAGTCACTCAAGCATTTATGAGGTGCCTACTATGTGCTGCGCATTTTGTTAAACAGCACTAAGGATACAAAGAAAGGCAACACCATCCACTTTCAAGAAACTTACAATAAAGGTGGAGACAAAATGTAAACAACTATGTATAAACAAGGTATTTACAGGGTAAGTTGGAGATAATTATAATATAATTTAAATATTTAATTTATATATTATTATTACAACAATAATTATTATTATTATATTTATATAGCACTTACTATGTGCCATATATTGTGCTAAGTGCTTTATAATTATCTCGTTTGATTTTCACAACAACACTAGGAGGTAGGTGGTATTATTAACCCCATTTGACAGATGAGGACACTGAGGCAAAAAAAGGTTAAGTGACTTGCCCAGGGTCACAAAGCTAATGAATATAAAGACCTTACAAGGTATGTGTGAGGAACATCAAGGAGGCTAGAGTGAGTGTATCTCAGAGTATATCGTGGGGTGTGAGAATGTAAGAAGAATGGAAAGGTAGGAAGGGACCGGAATATGGAAGGCTTTAAAAGCCAAACAAAGGATTTAATATTTGATCCTGGAGGTAATTTGGAGCCACTGGAGTTTACTGAATAGGAAGGTAGCATGGTCAGTCCTACACTTTAGAAAGAACAATTTGATCATTGAATGAAGGATAGACTGGAGTGGGGAGAGACTTGAGGCAAGATTTCCCAAGAAGCTATTATAGTGGTACAGGCATGGGGTGATAAGGACTCACACTAGTGTCCAAGGAGAGATGGGGGCAAAACGTTACAAAGGTAGAAATGAGAAGATTTGACAGCTGATCAGATATGAGGGTAGGGGGTGAAAAAGAGTAGAAGGTTTAAGATAACAACTAGGTTATGAGCCTGGATCACTGAGAGGGTGGTGTTGCTCTCAGTGGTAAGAGGGATGTTAGGTAGAGAGGAGAGTTTGCTGGGAAAGACAGTGAGTTCAGTTTTAGATTCATGTTAAAATGTCTACAAGATAACCATTTCAGGATGTTTAATCAGAAGTTGGAGATGCAAGACTGGAGGTTAGGACTGGACAAAAAGATTTGGGAATCACCTGCATTGCTATGGTAGTTGAATCCATGGGAGTTGTTGAGATGACTAAGTGAAATATCAAGGGAAGAGAGAAGAGTTCCATGATGGAACCTGGCACCGTGCTAATATAAAGACAAAAGTGAAACAGTCTCTACACTCAGAAAACTTACATTCTTTGGTGAAGACAGTATGTGCGTATATAAGTATATTAAAAAATAAACACAAGGTGATCAAAGAAGAGGAGCATTAGTAGCTGGGGGTATTAGTAAAGGCTTTATGTAGAAGGTGCACCTGAGGTGAGTCTCAGGCACTAAGGACTCTAATAAGAGGTGAAAATTGAGTATTCCTGGCACAGAGAACTGAAAATTCAAGGGCACAAAGATGGGAAATGGAGTGCCAACTATGAGGAACAGTAATAAGGTCAGTTTGGATGATAGAGTGCATAAGTAATCTGATATAAATCTAGAAAGACCGTTGGGGGCATGTTGTAAAGGACTTTAAATGCCACACAAAGGAGTTTACATTGATCTTAAGGGAATAAGGAGCCTCCATAAACTAGTGTTTATTGAGAAGGGGAGTGACATGGTCATACTTCTACTTTTGAAAACATAACTTTAGCAGCTGTATGGAAGATTGATTTTAGTGGGGAGAGATTAAGGCACGGAGACCAGTCATATAGTTTTTGCAGTGGTGCAAGCAGGGGTGATGAGGACCTGAACCAGGATAATAAAACACTGTGAGTGTTAGGAGAGGAGGTGGATAGGAGAGATGCTGTGATGAGATTTGGGGAACTGACTGGATGTGTAGAATGAGAAAATGAAAAGTCTGGCATATCTCCTAGATTGTAAACATCATTGGAAAAAAATGCTTATGGTCTTAACTGAAATAGATAAATAAATAGGACCAGGAAGATTTAAGGGAAGAGATAATAAATTTTAGTTTTAGATATGTTAAACTTTGGTGCCTATGTGACATCCAGTTGGAAATGTCCAATAAGCAATTGGTTACACGGTTCTAGAGAGCTCAGGAGAGAATGTATAGATCTCAGAATAATCTTAATAAAGATGTGATTAAATCTAGTGAATTGTGAAATCACAAAGTGAGAGAACATGAAGGGAACCTGAAACATAATTTTTCATTATGTCCACTGTTAGGGGGCACAAGATGGAAGGTAATCCAGCCAATGAGACTGAGAAGAAGCAGTCAGATAGACATGGAGACACCTCAGAAAGAGCAGTCACAAAAGCTCAGAAAAAAAGAGAACGGTCAACTGTGGCAGGAGAGCTGCCACAATAATCTTACCAAAGCTCATCTGACCATCCCACTCCCTCTATGAATCCTCAGGGGCTTCTGTACTTCCTCTGAGGGAAAAAAAATACAGACTTCCTTAGCTTGTCATTTAAAGCCTCTCCAGGCTGGTTCCACAATCTCCCTCTCCAGGCTTCTTTGATGTGCCTCTCCTTCCTGCTGACTACATTCTAGCCAAATAGGCCTACTGATTTGCTGTTCCCAAACTCAACAATTCATCTCCTGTCTCAGTGCACTTAGCTCAGTGCTCTAGTGCATAGTAAAACTTGGCACAATGCCTCTTCATTCATTAATCCCTTCATTTCTTACCTTTGCAAAGGCTGTCCCACATGCTTGGAGTGTCCTTCCTTACCATAACCTCCCAGAATCCTTGGCTTCTTGCAAGACTCAATCCCCATTCTTCTCCCACAGCCCCTGCTCCTTAAGATAATACTTAAATACAGATCTGTTCATATAAAAGATCCCTCCATTACAATGTAAACTCCTTGAGGTTAGGAAGTCTTGTTTTTTTTCTAGTACCTAGTATAATGTACAGTGACTAGTACAATACACATAATAGGCACTGATTAAAGTGCTGCTATTGAGTGATCACTCCACTATGAGCTTCTGTTTTTTCAGCAAACATTTATTAAGTATTTACTTGTTTCAGGCATTGTGCTAAGCTCTGGCTATACAAAGGCATGGTCCTTTCAGTGAACTTACGTTCTACTGGGGGAGATAGCATGCAAACAACTATGTATATAAGAGATGGAAGAAAAGATGGAAAGTTAGCTCAGAGGGAAGGCACTAGCAGTAGGAGAGACTTGGGTGAGCTTCTTGAAGAAGGTGGGAGTTATGCTGAGGTCTTCAGGAAAGCCAGGAAGCTGAAAAGAGAGAGTGCTCTAGGCATAGGAGGCAGAGTAAAAAGATATCTGGTAAGTGGGAAACCAGCCCTAAATATTTCACAGGACTGTTGTAAAGATCAAATTAGATAGCGTATTTAAAAGACTTTGTAACCATAAACCCTGGGCAAGTCACTTAACCCGGGTTGGCCTCAGTTTCTCATCTATAAAATGAGCTGGAGGAGGAAATGATAAATTACTCTAGTATCTTTGCCAAAAAAAACCCCAAATGGGGTCACAAAAAGTCAGACATGATTGAAACAACTCAAACATAAAACCCACTATA
Organism: Gymnobelideus leadbeateri; assembly: GCA_011680675.1. Classification (NCBI taxonomy): domain Eukaryota; kingdom Metazoa; phylum Chordata; class Mammalia; order Diprotodontia; family Petauridae; genus Gymnobelideus; species Gymnobelideus leadbeateri. The sequence continues at coordinate 257,346 of WOXC01011911.1, forward strand.
CTAAACCATGCCTTTCCATGACTTTTTATTAAGTCAGAAACTCCTAGAAGCCAAATATAAGTTTTAGGAAGAAGTGAGTTCCCAAGAATTAACGAGAGGAAAATGTTTGTCGAGGAAAGGTCTGTAATTTGGGGGTTAGTGATCTTGTGTTTTGAGTTGACAGGATATAAGAAAAGTGATAATAGGGCAATTGTCACATTTCCTTCAGTGCACCAATTGATGGGTAAGCTGATGGGACAGCCAACTTCATGGAAGAGGAGAGAGATAGAAGATGAACTTGGCCACTGCATTATTTGCCATAATTTGATTCAGCTAGTATAGAACCATATGGAAGTTGTTAGATAAATGTAATTTTTCTTTAAACTAGGTTTGTTGAGGGGCTAAGTTAGAAGTTGAACAAAATGTACCCGAAAGCTTTTCACAGAAGCGAATTAGCCCCATACACCGGGGGAGAGAGGGGAAGGGATATTTTGAAACTATGTGCACTTGGAAACGTGTCAGTAAACTGAGCAAATATGAATGTTACAACTTCAACACACATTTTCCTTCCTTAAATGTTCAGTACATTAAGTAAAGTATTTGACAACCATCCATGCTTTTCTATACATTAAATGTTACTGACTTTGGTTTTGGCACACAATTTAACAAATAAATCTCTCATAATTGAGGCTTTTTTCTGGCTAAAACCATAGCCTGAGCAGCTGCTTGTGTTTTTCTCTCCTTTGGGGTCCCATTGGTGTGTGGGTGTTTACATGGCAGTGTGCTGGAAGGAGCAAAGGAGAAACCATAAACAGTGTCATGTTTCACTAGCAAAAATGGTCATGAGTTTTGTTAAAATCCTAGAATACTTTATCTACCGTACAGTGTTACAGATAAATAAGCAACCTTTTCTTCTTTTAATGTTTTCATAAGTCATTGAAAAGGTATGTAGGATAAGACCTTTAGAAGGGTCTAGTTTAAGGGTTGGGCAGCCCCAGCCATATACTTAATTTGATACAGCCTTGCTAACCTGATTTATGCCTCTAGTTACAAAATGACATCACTTAAAAGTCTACCTTCAAAAGTTACGAAATGGAGCTATTCCCTGAGAAATGTGGTTTTTGTCTCTGTCACTGTTTTCAGTGTCTGTTTTAAATGTATACATGTCTTTGTGTATGTGTTATGTTCCTCTTACTGTATTACTTCTTTATTCTGTCTCTTCATTCCTCCCATTTTCTTTCTTTCTTGTTTCACTTAAGTAGTCATAAATTGACAGCTCAAATATATTTAAATGAGAGACACTGTGGTATAATGAATATTGACCTCAGTCAAGAAGGCCAGAGTTCAAGACCCACCTGACAGACGAATGCTGTCTGTTTGATCCTGAACAATTTATTTAACTTCTCACTGCCCCAAGCAACTGAGACCGTGATTTGCCAAATGGTTATGGATCTGCATTGGTAAGAAGAGCTGACTCTTTTACCCTATATTGATGAAATGATAATAATAACATTTACATAACACCTATTGTGTGCCTAGCACAGTGCTAAATACATTATAAATAGATATTTGGATTCTCACAGCAACCCTAGGAGGTAGGTGCTATTGTTGTCTCCATTTTGCAGTTGAGGAAACTGAGGCAAACAAGTTAAACAATTTGCCTGAGGTCATATAGTGAGGCTGGATCTGAACTCAGGTCTTCCTGGTTCCAGCCCCAGTTCTCTATCCACTGTACCACCTACTTGCCTGATCTGGGCCAAACAAAGCAAAACAAAACAAAAACACCAAAATGTGCTTTTTAGTTTATTGGATTTATTGAATAATTACTCATTTCTAAAGCACTTCTGAATTATTCTTTTGCCCCCCTCATTCCCTACCTTATATTATCCTTATTTCTGGCATGCTGTATACCTCTAATAGAATGAGGCAGGGATCTTGACTTCTGTATCCCCAGTATAGAGCATAGTACTTTACACATAATGAAACTTAGGGAAAAGTTGGTGAATTCAGTTTAATAGTTTAAACACACACACACACACACACACACACACACACACACACACACACACACACACACACACACCTGTGATGACCATGAATATCCCCAAACAAGAAATATGAGAAGGTATTTCTCTCCCATCCTTGCAGAAGTAGAAAGCTATAGGAATGGAACTCTACAAATGATGTTAGAATTTTTAATGTGTCTGTTTAATTTTACTAAACTGGCTTCTTTTCTCTTTCAGTTTTTTTGTTTTTGTTTTTTTTTACAAAACAGATAACTCAGAGCAGCTAAGTGGTACAGTGAATAGAGCAGTGGCCCTGGAGTCAGGAGGACCTGAGTTCAAATCTGGTCTAAGACACTTCACACAATTGCCTTGGGCAAGTCACTTAACTCCAATTGCCTTGCCTTACCCCCTCCAAAAAAAAAAAAAAGGATGTTTTTGTGAGGAAGGAGGGTTATTTTGGATAAGTAGGTGATATAAAAACTCAAGATATTATTTAACAATATATTTTAAAAATACTCTGCCCCCCCAAAAATACCATGTCTCCCCCACCTCCCACCAAAATAAAATGAAAGATTCAAGTTTCTTCTACTGCTCTCAGTTGATTTTTAAAATGTGGGTCACTTACACTGCATAGAAAATAAAAAGATTCCTTGCTCCTAATATGGTAGACATGAAAAAAAGGTTGGTTTGAATTTTAATTCCACTCAACTTGTGTGATCAGAGTTAAAAAGTTTTGTGTTTCCATCATGCCAATTTCCAAATGAAGAGAGTGAAATTTGTCATTTATCTCAAATGCATTATGGGGACTCAAAGATGCCATCTGAACAGCCTTTGATGGAAAGAATCTCGTGTGTGATATACATATATATGTGTGTGTGTGTATGTATGTATATATATATGTATATAAAATATACATACATACATACATACACCAGATTACTCCAACTGCCCCCCCCCCAGGTCTTTTGTTATTTTTGCAATGAGATTGACTACGTAGTGATGGGATCATCATTGTATTAGAGTCCTAACTATTCCAATAGAGAGATATGCATTATGGGCAGTACTGGGGGGAAAGAGACTCACTAAAATAGGAATCGAAAGGCCTGGGTTCTTATCCCAACCTTACTAATTGCTTTAGGCAAGGCTCTTAATCTTTGTGACCCTCAGTTTCCTCATTTATAAATTAAGAATAATACCCTCACTACCTCCCATGGTGAGTCACTTTGGAAATTGTAATTGCTTTTCAGATCTTTCCAGAAAAGGTCTTGACATTTCAAAACAGTGAGCAAAATCTAACCTAGTAAGTTTTTCATTGAGACTAATTATCATACTTTGGGTCTCTCTAGTGCATTTATCACATTCTGTCATGCTTTTTCATTGTATATATTATATCTTATCCCCTTTTTTCTAATTAGGTTGTAAAATCAAGAACTCTACACCCTTTTCCCCTCTCCCCATCCTCTCCCCCCATTTTTGTATAGCACTTAACACATTCTTTCACGGACTGATGGAATTCCAGTCTCATCAGTATGGGCCTACTTCCTCCAGTGAAGACTCTAATCCATCCATGTCTTATGACCTCTGAAATTCTCTCCTTCATATCCTAGAGGACCAACTTAGTGTGACAGAAACCTTTCTCTGGGTCTTTAAATATTTTCTGGTTATCAGTACAGCACTCAGGTTAGCTATATATTATCTCCTGCTTTTTCTGTGACCATCCCATTTTCTTTTCCAATAATACTGTCTTTGCTGATGTTCTAAACCACTTCTTAGGTTCAAGTTATCATTGATGATATGCTGACTCGTTCATTACCTCACCAGGTGACCCTTGAAACACTTAGCTCTTAGTAGTCATTGAATCCAATTATTAGGGATAAAGAGAAAGCCCCTTTATATAGGTTCAAAAAAGCAATCCATAAATGGTGGATGGAGTTTTGTATCCTAGTGCTTAGCATGGTATCTGTCACATATTAGCAGCTTAATAATTATTAGTTGGTTGGTAGACATTAGTAAAATTATAGTATCCATAATAAGAGAAGCAATAGACCTCATGCAGATTTTGCCTGGTTTTTAAAACCTATCAAAATTAAAAGCACAGAGTGTTGTGCCTAATTAGATCACGGTAGGATGATGTTCAATTTGGCAGGTTACATTTAGGAGTACTGGGAGTTTGCTCGGAGGAAGGAGACCAGGAAGGTTGAGATAATTAGAAATCTTGCAAATGTTGAGACCAGCTAAAGGAAACAAAAGATGTTGAGCCTAGAGATGTTAGGGTAGCAGGCAGCTTCCTTTAGGTATGTGAGAGGCCTTTATGTGGAAGATCAGTCCAATTTACTCTCTGCAGATCTAAAAAGGACTAGCACCAAGAAGTTACAGAGTTGAAAGTGAACACATGTAGAAATTACAGATTTGTGAGCCTCTCATTTTCTTTTAGTTTTTCCTCGGCTTCCTAGCAAAAGTTCCTTTGGAAGTTCTGCTTTCAGCTCAGCTAAACTGAAAGAGGATTCTGTTGGTATTGCTGATTACCCTGTACAAGGCAGCTACCCTCTTTATGGCATGCTTTTTCCATCTTTAAAATAAGAAGGTTGGACTAGATGACCTCTAAGTGCTTTCTAGTTCTAAAATTTTTTACTTAAATGTTAACTATTCCATTGAAGATTTAGAAGTCCTAGGGACCTGACTCAGGGCTACAACCTCTGCCTCCTTTTTACTTTCACAAATCATACTTCGTCTTTCCACCCCCAGTCTGTTCTCTGATTACAGGCAAGTAGCTCAGACCCTTTCCCATAAAGCCTGTGGTTTATTTTGATTGATTGTGATTGCCCCTTTCCCTCACAGATAGTGAACAGGCTAAGTGGAACATTTGCATTTTTCCTTTATATTCCAGTTGGTTTTAGAAATTGCACAAAAACCTCAGATTTGTCATTTTTCATTTCTGTTTCTTAGGGCTTTAATACATCTTTGGGGGAAGTGGAGATAGAAGGGCTTGATAATACTTACTCTGCTCTGTGTACCAATCAAAATGGTATGCTTGCTATTTGTCACATGTGATAGTCCATCCTTGCCTCAGTGCCTTGGCCCAGGCTGTCTGTCTCCCTCCTGCCATAAATGATCTCTCCTCACCCCTACCCTTAGAATCCTTAACACATCTAGGGCTCATATCAAGGGCCACCTCCTAAACAGGGCCTTTCCTGACACCTCCAAATATTAGTGTATGACAAGTTCCTTTGTATTTCCTTTGTATTTTCTATTTATTAGTATATATGCTATTCCTTCCCTCACCCTTCCCAATAGAAAATAAACTCCTGAAGGGCAGGGACTCTTCCTTTTTGACTTCATATCTCCAGCACCCAGCACAGTGCTTGATGCTGTTGAGGAGTTGTTTACCAACTCTGTTCTGAACTGAGCACAATCTTCCACCTGTGATTGAAAAAATCTTGCTGAATTCTGGACCCTAGCTAAAAGGAACCACCCAAAGAAACCCTCCCTCCTCTTTCCTTCACTATCTAATATATGTGAACTCCAGAGAGGAAAAAATAGAGCTTATATATCACAGATCTCTACCACATATCATTTCTTTTTTTTAACTTTTAAAAATATTTTAAGTATATTATTTATTTTTAACATTCTTTTTTAAAATTTTGAGCTCCAAATTCTCTCCCTCTTTCTGACCCCCTCTACTAGCCACTGATAAAGAAGCAATATATCAATTACATGTGAAATCACGCAAAACATATTTCCATATCAGCCATATTGCAAAAATGCAAGAAAAAATAAAGTGAGAAAATTACACTTCAATATGTACTCAGGAGTGCATTGGTTCTCTCTTTGGGAGGTAGATAGCATTTTTTCATCATGAGTCTTTTGAATTGTCTTAGTTCATTGTATTGATTAGAGTAACCAATTCTTTCATAGTTGATCTTTACAGCATTACTGTTACTGCACACAAGGATCTCCCAGTTCTTCTCACTTCATTATGCATCAGTTCCTATAGATCTTGTCACGTCTTTTCTGAAACCACTCCCCTCATCATTTCCCAGAAAACAGTAGGACTCCTTTACAATCATACCCCACAACTTGTTTAGCCGTTCTCCAAATGATGAGCATCTCCTCAGTTTCCAGTTCTTTGCTACCACAAAATGAGTTGCTCTAAATATTTTTGTATATATAGGTCCTTTTTCTTTGATCTCTTCGGGAGTATAGATCTAGTAGTGGTATTGTTGGGTCAACATATATCATTTCTTAACCTGTTTTGCCTATTCTTGTGTGAATCAGCTAGGTGTTAATGAAGCACCTCATTATTCTTTGTTCATCACTGCATGGAACAGCATAAGGGCATATTAAAAAAAAAAAGTAGACCCTGATTCTTATTATTCCATTAGACTATGAGCTCCTTGAGAGTAGGGACTATCTTTTGCCTTTCTTTTTATTCCAAATGTGCAACACAGTTCCTGGCACAGATCACATGCTTAATAAATACTTTTTGACTTGATATACTTAGGAAATAACATTGAATATCCACCCAGTGTCCTGGGACTGCACTTTGTGGAGTGCTTAAAAAAAGCCTAACAGATGACTTGACTTGGTGAACACTAGAAAGTTATTATTGGTTATTAAGTAGAAGTGACATGATGAAAAACATGTTTCAGGAAAAGAAGTTTGATGGAGTTATGCAAGATGGATTGAGAGTGGGGCTTTGGGAGGGAGGAATGACAAGAGTCAGACTAGCTAGGAAACTGTTGCAATAATTCTGGTGTAAGGGGATGAGTATCATGTCTATGCAAGGATGGAGAGGAAAGACATTTCAAAGGAAGAAAATGAAGGATTTTGGAGACAGTCATATACAAGGCCTCTAGCATAATAATGTAAGGATTGAATGTGCAGAAGTCAGACTTTCTTTTTTCAATTCAATTGCTATTTGTTTTCTTACCACCAAAAAAGAAAACACATTTAATACTGATAAAGCAAACAGCCAGTTTTTCAAAAACCAGGGTGAAATCAATTCTGTGCCAGGAAACAGATTGGTCAACTAGACTGTACCAAGGAATGAGTACTTTGAACCCACACAGAAAGGGTATTTATTTAATTGAAGTCTAGTGTTTCAAAATTGACCACCATTTTTTGTTGACTTGTATAAAATCTCAATTATAGTTCTTCAGGGAATAAATATGAAAGCTTGCAGATAGTTCACTATGAAATTCCTTATTCCTTTCTAGAGTATTTGTTTTCTGCTCTTGAACTCTTAAGTCTTGTTCTCTGGAACAGTTTTGAGTGATTTTTATCATGTACTAATAAAATTTCATTCTCACAACAAATGAACTACATAATATGGATAAGGGTCACTATAATATGAGTATGTAACAGGCTTTGCCCTATATCCTATTTCATTTGATTTTCACAGATGTTTTGCCCCTAACTGGCACTTCCAGTTGCCCTTCTTCCAGTTCAGCTTTATTAGCCAGCTGCTGATTGGGACAAAGGGGCAATTTAATATGCTCTAATTATCTATTGATTATTGATCATGTGCTTAAAAATGCTAAACCCCCCCCCCTCCCGCCCGGGAGAGAAAGCGTCCTAGGAATATGTCCAGATTTAGGACGTATTCTGAATGTTGTTAAGTTTCTCTCCTTCATATTCATATCTGGTTTTATTTTTTAGCTATATCCATCAGATGCTTTCTGCTATATTTTACCATAGTTATTTTCTTCCAGGAGGATAGCAGCTTGAGGCAGAAATCATAAGCATAACCAGCTGTGAGGGAAATCCAAAATATTTCTAAGTGCTTTTGTTAGGAAAGGAAGAAAGAAAATAAATGACCCTTTCCTCATCAATATCTGTTTCTGCATGCTATATTACTTACTGCCATGTCATGCTTAGAAGAATGATGGAGTAATTCTGACCCGTGCATGTTTCACTTAGGGCACAGTGAGTCATAGACAAACTTAAAATTAGTACTTCTAAGGGCCCTTCAGTTTACATAATCCAATCTCCCACAATAGAACAGGGTCAAGTTTCCAGACTAAAACCATTCCCTTTGGAAGGATCACTTCATCAATTTTTCAAAGCTATCTTTGTGAGAGACTGGCCATAGGTCAACTGACCTGAATGTTTCAGGTCAACTGACCCAACTATCAAAAAGCTTTCCTGGATGTTTAACCCCAAAGCTCCTTTATTATTTTGTGAGGCCATTACTTTGTCTCCTTCCTCAAATATCTGCTGAGCAGGTGATGATTTCTTTATTTGGAAGAGTATCATACTGCTCCTGCTTGGTATATACACAAGTCAGATATTTAAAAGAAATTCATCAGAATCTTTCCAAATAGAAAAGTTAAATCCACCAAACTAGTGTGTCCTCAGTACTTACCCTAATTTGATTTCTTCTTTTAGAATAGGAACTGTTTAAGTTTTCCATCATCTGTGATTTAGCCATTTCTTCACATCCTCAAATTTAATCAGTAACAGCTCGGGGATTTCATCAGCCAATTCTCTTAGTACTTTATGCTGTTCTAACACAAGCTTCAGTTAACTTGAAATGGTCTAACTGGCCATACGATATCTCCAATCCTAGGAAGACCCAGCAAAAAGAGTGTTGGAGTTGGAGTTAGCAGAGATGTGGGTTTGGGGCCTACCTCTGGCACTTCCTAGGTGTGTCACCTTGGGCAGTTCTAAATTCCTCAAAGTCTCAATTTCTTCATCTGTAAAATGGTAATTACAACTTGTGCACTGCTTACATAGTTCTGTGGATTGTTGTAAGGAAAGCAAGTCTAAAAGTGTTTTATGTGTGTAACATATGTGTGTGTATATATATATATATATACATATATATATATGAATTATTATTAAGAGATGAGAAGTATATTGAGTGAGCAGGATACTATTACTGATTTCAGCAGCACTTTAAAACCCTTCGATTTCAAATTTCAGTTGGTTTTTCAATAGCATTTCACTGTTTGTAAGCACTTTACACACTTTTATCTCATTTGAACTGGGGTTAAGTAGTTTAGGGTTGTAACTGGGGTTGTAACTTGAACCAAATAAGTACTGTGAACGAGCCACTACTGATATTATTATTATTATGATTTTACTGATGAGAAGTGAGGCCTAAAAAAGTTGAGTGGCTTGTCTAGCGGTCACATAGTTAATAAGCTTCAGAGTCAGGACTTGAGCCCATATCTTTCTTGATCTCTGCTGTGCTTTGGTCAGTGTTTGTTGTTTTGAAAACAGCTTCTTTTCTATCATTCTGTGATATTTGATAGGAGCCAGCTGCAGGCAGTGCCAAGAACACATTTGGGCAGAATACTGTTTGCTCATTTGCATTCTGGTTGTGCAGGTGGTCACTAAATTGGTGTTTCTTTTAATGGCCTTTCTTGCTTCCTTTTCTGTTCCGAGATTAAAACTGTAACTTGCTAAATGGATAGTAAAGAGCACAGTCATAGGTAAGAAAAGGATTTGGTTAGCATAGACAGTGCTCAGTATCTCTTTTCCAATGAACCCCATTGACCCAAACTTCCCACCCCACCCCCAGCCAGGCGTGTTTTACTCAGTCATCTGATGAGTGGCAAAGTTTACATCTGACTTTGACTTCCTCTGTGTATCCCTCCTTTTGCTATGTTTTATTTTTTAGGCAGTTGTTTTTCCATTCTTTATTTCCGACTACTAATTTTTTTTCCTTTGTCCAATGTTAAAGTCACTCTTCTGATCTTCTAAGCTACAACCTTCAGTCTTTGAACTAATGCTACCTAAGCTTTAGGTTTTGACAAGTTTAAGGTCTACCAACTGTGATCTTCCTTAGGCAGAGGAAGCAAACTGATGTTTTATCAGCAACAGGCATCACTTTTCATTGGGCTATGTGGGTAGGGATTTTAAAGCATAAACAAGAATGTATTCAGAGAGTAAACTTGGTTTCTTGGTTCTTGTTTCTGGCATTTTAACTGCCCCGGATGAACATATTAATATATCTTAATTCTTGTGAGACTCTGGGTCCTGCAGATGGAACAGCCTCTTACAAATGGAGATGTTTTATTTACTCATCAAAGACAATGCAGCTTCCTCCCTCTCTCAGAACACAGTTTGACAGTAACATCTTAGAACAGATGTTTCAGCAATGTCCAGATGTTTTTGTTTGGTGGCACAAAGACTCTGTTCTTCATGGAATAGTCTGTTAAAAAATCCGTTCCTCTATAGGAGGTTGAGGTAGTGTGTATAAATTGATTTCACATTGAGGTTGGGAGGAGGGTGCATTTAACTCTTTAGGTGGTCTCTGGGATTTAATTTCCACGGACTCATTTTTCCAGTTTGTGGGATTGGCAGAGCTCATAGACATGTTGTGAAAAATAGTTCAGCCTCAGATACCCAAAATTGATTGGTTTAAGTGTCCCAAACCCTTTGTCAAAAACAGGCATCCCAACTGAGTTCTCAGAAAGTTAAACAAATACTTTGAGGGAATGTGAGCATTCCTATTGGGCAATTGTTTGTTTTTCCTTTCCCTTGAGAAGTCTATTGGAGGAACTTTTTACCCTTATTAACTTAGAAAAGAATTGCCATCATGAGCTATACTTGGGATAGTATAGAATATGATTTCAGGGACTCTTCCAGCAAACCTGTGGTAGATTTTTAATTATTAAGACGTGCTATTTTAGCAGAAAACATTTCTGCTTAACTATGTGGGGGTGGGAGAAGACATTATTTTGAAAATGTTGAATAAATGGAATTGGACCATATTGACCTCAACTGTCTTTTTCTCCTGGCCTACTTCCCAACCTTCAGTGACTCACCAGTTAGAAGCTGTGTGGGTGTAGTTATGTATACAGTGTATCTATAGAAATGTTTTGTGTGTATATGTATCAGGGAGATAGTAAGAGAAAAAGATTAAGTGCTGCTCTTTACTGTCAGTTCTAGAACCATAGATAGGTTTACAGCTGTTAGGACCTAGGAAGCATGTATGTTTGAAGGCAGAGAGCCAGCGTTCACAACCAGGCTCTGCCACTTACTTACTGAATAACAACCATGAAGTAGTCACTTTACTACCTAGGCCTCAGTTTCCTCATCTGTAAAATGAGATCATACCAGATGGCCTCTGAGGTCCCTTCCAGCTCTAGCTCAGTGGTCCTGTGTGACATGATCACCAGGTATAGGGAGGTAGACAGGCAGGCAGGATAGTCATCCATAGGAGATAATACTTGAAATACTCGGGGATTTCAATTAGTGTGGTGCTCTCTTACAGAGAGTGCTTATGAGTGTACTGGTCCTGCAGTCAGGAAGACTCATTTTCATGAGTTCAAATCTGGTCTCAAATGCTTAGTAGCTTGTGTGACCCTGGGCAAGTCACTTAATCCTGTTTGCCTCAATTTCCATATCTGTCAGATGAGCTAGAGAGGGAAATGGCAAACCACTCCAGTATCTTTGCCAAGAAAACTCCAAGATCACAGAGTCAGACACCACTGAACAACAGCAACCAAAACTTTGGGACAAATTACTTTAGCTCTCTACACCCCCATTTTTTCATCTGTAGAATCAAGAGATTGACCTAGACAACCTCTGAGGTTCCTTCCTGTTCCAATGCCATTATCCTTTAATCCTCATATGAATCAAATTTTAAAGTCTTCTTCCCTGATGAGATACAAAACGCTGTCACTGAGTTCAAAGGGCACATCTAGGGTGGTGCCATGCCAGGGTGACCTTGTCGGCATTCTTGTCCTTTTAGCCTGGGCTTTTATGAACTTCAGAACTTTTCCTCTCAGAGCAAGCAGTCAACATACTGCTGTTGGCAATGAAGATTTTAATGCGCTGTTCTTGGGCTGTTAATAAATAGTTCATAAAGGTATTTGTAGTAACAAACTTTGTGATGACTTAGGCCCAACCTTCCTCTGAGGCAAGCTTTTTATATATAATGCTGTCTAGTACTGAGAAGAAAAGAAAGCTATTTAAAGTGTGTTTATAGATTTCCCTGAATTATTCTTTGTAACCTGATTTTTATGTTAAGGGGAGGAAGCCTAAATATATTTTTAACCTATTCACACCACAGTAAAGTACAGTAAAGACCCATTTTCAAAGGTCCTGCATCTCTAGGAATTGTTGTACTATGGGTCAAATCATATCTTCAATGTACACATTAAAGAATAATGCATCACCTTCATTAGAACATAGAGACCTGTAACCAGTAGCATTCTTGTCTCACCAGGTCAGTGTTCTTACTGGGTCCTACCATATTCTCCAACTTCTGTTACGTTAGCAGGAATGCACTATCCCAGCAGTAATTTCTCTATTGAAAAATGTTTGTTTTGGGGCGGCTAGGTGGTGCAGTGAGTAGAGCGTCGGCCCTGGAGTTAGAAAGACCTGAGTTCGGATCCGGCCTCAGACACTTAATGCACACACAAACAAAAACCTAGCTGTGTGACCTTGGACAAGTTACTTAACCCCAATTGCCCTCCAAAAAGCAAAAAAAAAAAAAAAAAAAGAAAGAAAAATGTTTGTTTCTCATACGGTGTAAGAAATGCCTTATCAGAACTTTTAACTTTTTTCTTTGATTCAGAAAGTGTTAGAATACAAGCAGAATTCAGAAAATAACTATTGACAAAAGCTAAAAGCCATTACTTGGTCCCATGCTCTTGGTCAAAACCTTAAAAGATGATTTTTTTTTAATATAGAAAAAGTGCTACCAGTGAAGTGTTGAAACTATGTAGAAATATATTAAGCTGTGTCTTATCTGTACAAGATACCTTTTAATTAAAAAATCCAGGTACATGGGGTAGAGTTAAGGATTTATGTTTATGTGTTCATGGAGTTATTAACATATATGAAACATAATTAAGATTGATTTACTATAGAAGGTAGACTAAATCTATAAAATTTAGAGTAAATTCACTGTCTGGGAAGAGTTAATAGTTAATTTTATTTTAAAATGGAAATTTCTAATAGATATCTATTCAGCTTGACCCTGGAGACCTCCCTCTGATGGAATAATGTGAGAACAAAATAAATGAGGAAGCTTTTTTTTTTTCATTCATTTTCTAGCTGGTTAGAACTTTAACTTAAAGTGACTTTTCTAATAATCAGAAGACTTCCCCAAAGGATAACGGGGATCATGTGTGCAGTTGCCACAGTGACAGCTGTCTAGTGTAAACAGCTCACTCACAGTACTTCTGTTTATCATCTGTTTTCAGGGCAGTTTAAGCTGCTGGAACAAGACCGGGATATTAAGGAACCAGTGCAGTATTTTAACAGTGTGGAGGAGGTGGCGAAAGCATTTCCTGAACGAGTTTACGTCATGGAGGAAATAACATTCAACGTGAAGGTAGCCCTTGACGAACAAATATTTATCTCTGCTCTAGTGTTTTAACTTTTAAGCCTTTATGTACATAATAAATCCACATCTGTCCCTCATAGGAGGGTTTGCAGAGAGCCCTTATGAAGCCTGACTTTTACTTACGGCTTCAGGTTTGTGGGATCATAGCAGACAGAGATCAGAGCTTGAAGTATGAAGAACCCATGTGTGATGAAACTACTTGCTGTCCCCATCAGACTCACACATTTGATTACAAGGAGATGTTGCTAGAGCTGTAAAAAAAAAATATTTAAGAGGCAATCTCCTGACCTGTCTCTAAAGTTCTTTGGACTCTTCCCTGATATATAACAGTGATTCCCAATCTCTGAAATGAGACTAGTTGCCAGGGAATATATCCTGGGCACATTTATAGCATCATCCTGAAGTCTTGCTAGGACCCTATTGCTTTGGGGATCCCTGGAGGTGATAATTGGATTATGATAATATTCTTGATGTGGGTGTGCTGGGTGTACACGCTAACACCCTTAATACCAAATCTGGCCTATAGCATATGTGGTTATATTTTAATTGATTAATATTTTATTTTCTGTGCCACCTTCCATCTCCTTCCTTTTTAGGATAGGAGAAAGGGAAGGATAATTAGAAATCTACTATCAGGAATTTCTTTTTTTCTTTTTTGGAGGGGGGAAAGCAGGGCAATTGGGGTTAAGTGACTTGCCCAAGATCACGGGCCTAGTAAGTGTTAAGTGTCTGAGGCTGGATTTGAGCTCAGGTCTTCTTGACTCCAGGGCCAGTGTTCTACTGCACCACCTAACTGCCCCCATGGAATTTATTTCTTAAAAAAAAGAAATATATGGGGCGGCTAGGTGTCGTAGTGAGTAGAGCGCCAGCCTGGGAGTTAGAAGGACCTGAGTTCGGATCTGGCCTCAGACACTTAACTCACACACAAACAAAAAAACCTAGCCGTGTGACCTTGGGCAAGTTACTTAACCCCAATTGCCCTCCAAAAAGCAAAAAAAAAAAAAAAAGAAAGAAAGAAAGATATGACCAGGTTATTCCTTGAGTTCAGTATCCATTCAGCCCAATCTTGACTCCTTCTGCATCTGGCACAACAATAATTATGAAAGCTCACATAAAGACAGTAATTTAAGGTTTACAAAAGTTTTTTCCTTAGAATAACTTGGTAAGCGTAGCTACACATGTACTACAACCTATATTGAATTGCTTATCTTCCCAGTAAGGGTGGGTGACAAGGGAGGAAGGGAAAAAGAATTCAAAGTTTTAATATCAAATGTTCAAAAAATTATATTATTATTATTTTTTTACATGCAACTAGGAAATAAGATATACAAGCACTGGGGTATAGAGATCTATCTTGCCCTACTGGAAAGTCAGATGGGATTATGGGGGAGGCTGAGTATTCACTTAACTTGTCCAGTCACATGGTTTTTCAAATAATACCTGAGCCCAAGTGTTCTAACTCTTAAATTCAGTGCTTCCTTGAGTATCTGAAGTTCATTTTATTCAGAAAGATGCCTAGTTATAAAAAAAAAAAGGTGTGAATTTGGTTTACTATGTGTTTACTAAGGCAGGAAATCATATTAACATATTTTGAAAACTTTTGACTACAAGGGTTAAAACATAAAGGATTTTTCTGATTATTACTGAGATAAGCAGGAAACTATTAAACAGAACCACCCCTTTCCCTGAACATTCCAGGTAATTGAGGTTTTACTATATTTTTATAGTTTAGTGGAAGGTTTCCATCTGTTGGAAGTCTGCACTGAGGGTAAAACAGACTTACCATTTATGTGGAGTGGTGTCTGAGCTCAAGTGTGCACCAACATTGAAACCAGTGAGTCAGTCCACCTACACCTCTTAGAAAAAGAAGGGGAAAAAATGTCCCAGGACAGCCTCTTAATTGAAGATGTTGATCTGCTCATTTTAATTGACTTTTTAACTTCCTGTCCTGAAAAACAGCTGCTATATTCTATGCTTTAATTTGTCATGCTTAAGAAGAATAAGAATAAACTTTCATTTTTTTGCAGAACCTTCAAAATATAAATTGTGTTCATGGTTGGGGTTTTTTCTTTTCAAGGGCTTTTTTGTTTTGGTTATTTCAATGATAGTGGATATGGTCTTCTGAATGTCTTCATTTACCACGTGTTTTATGGGAGTTTATGTGTTTGTTTTCTTTAAAACTGCAAGTTTTTTCACCTTTCTTACAAGCAGAGTTGTTGGAATTTTAATAAGCTATTACAGGGTAGACATGATGACACATTTATAGCTTAATAATGCTAGAGACAGCTAGGTGACAGAGTGGATAGAGGCCTGTACTTGAAGTCAGGGAAATTTGGGTTCAATCCTGCTTTAAATACTCATTTACTGTGTGACCCATTGCAAGGTATTTTATTGTTGTTCATTCATTCAATCCTACACAAATCTTGCTGACTCCATATGGGGTTTTCTTTCTTTTTTAAAAAATTTTTTAACCCTTTCTTAGCTCAACAAGCACTTTCTGACATGTTCTTCAACTTTTTGTGTGTTTTTAAAAAATGTATTTAGGTTTTTGAATTCCAAATTTTCTCCCTCCCCTCCCCCCTATGCAGTCCATTATAGGTTCTTCATATACCTTCACATTAAACATTAGTCAAGTTGTAAAGAAGAATTATATTCAATGGAATAAATGAGGAAGAAGAAACAAGACAAAATTTTAAAAAGAGAGAAAAAGTAGTTTGCTTCAATCTGCATTCAGACTCCATAATTCTTTCTCTGGATGTGGATAGAGTTTTCCATCATGAGTCCTTTGGAGTTGTCTTCTAACCTTTCATTGCTGAGATGAGCCCAGTCTATCAAAGTCAGTCATCATAGATACAATGTGTCTGTAATTGTGTACAATGTTCTCTTGGTTCTGCTCGGTTTGGGGTTTTCTTGGCAGAGATGCTAGAGTGATTTGCCTTTACCTTCTCCAGCTCATTTTACAGATAAGGAACTGAAGTAAACAGGGTTAAATGATTTTTCCAGGGTCACACAGCTAGTAAATGCCGGAGGCTAAATATGAACTCGGGAAGATGAGATTTCCTTATTAAAGACCCAGCACTCTTTATCTACTGGCCACCTCTTTGAAACTTAGTTCTATTGTTTCTAAAATGGGGATAAACTCACTGGATTGTTGTAAGGATAATATTAATTAATATACATAAAGTGTTTTGTAAATCAACCTTGATGTGCTTTATAAATGCAAGTTTTGGGTGTTAGTGAATATTAACACATACATAAGAAATCCAACCAGATTTATAACCTGTCTCCTTTTCCAAATCTACCCATGACTTAGGTACTTCAGAATGATTTCTCTACATTATATGATCTTTTGTGTGTAAACTCTGATAGTGTCGTGGAAAATGCCCTTTCAATAAACCTACTAAATTTTGGTATTATTTTTCAATTCATTAGAGAGAGAGAGGCAACCCCTGTCAAGATTTATCTCCTCTTTTCATTCATTTCACAATTTTTAAGTGCCCCATTGAAATCATCCCTGCCCCTAAGGAGCTTATGGTGCGGGATATTTCTCTTTAAAATTTGCTTTCAGGATGTTTTATTACCTAAATGTAATAGAAATAAATAAAATTATATTTTTGAGGTGGGGAGGGGAGAGGGCAGGGCAATTGGGGTTAAGTGATTTGCCCAAGGTCACATGGTATATCAAGTGTCTGAGTCTGAATTTGAATTCAGGTCCTCCTGACTCCAGGGCCAGTGCTCTATTCACTGTGCCACCTAGCTGCCTCAAAATTATATTCTTTAGAGTTGAGTGGAAAACCTTTAACTTCATTCATTTCTCTCTCTCTCTCTCTCTCCATATATGTACACACACATTTGTGTATATTTTCCTTGTTAACACAAAATATTTCCTCATGAAGAATTAAGCATAAAAATATGTTTTAGTTTCTTGAATTAACGGTTAACAACCATTTGGTTGTCACATCCTGATTTGCCTCACTCTTTACAAAAATATGCTTTTTCTTTGTTTTATCTTAAATCAATAAAGTCTTGCTGTGATGCTGTGTCTTATTAAGGGTGAGCCTGAGCCCTGCAACCCAGCATGAGGCACTTAGTAGGTGCTTTTATAAATGTTAGCTGATTGATTGATTGGAAAATCCTACCAAGCTAGGAAGCCTCCATATAGGAGCACATTAACAGTATATATGTTAATAGTCCAAAGAAATTTTATTTTTTTCAGATGAACTCGAAAACACCCTGTTACCTTCCTTTAGGTCAGCTTTACCAAGTTCCCAAGTCATGTCACTTTGCAACTTAATGCAGGAAAGGTATAAAAGAAAAAGAAAGCAATACCTGTTAGCTCTGCCTGAGCCCAGGCTAAATAAGTTTAGAGAGCTTCAATACCAGGTTGGACATTGGTTGGTGAGGTTTGGGGCTCTCTTAACTCTTGAAAACCACCTACCAAGTTAAAAAGATAATGTGATTGATGAGAGCTAGCTTCTGTGTAGTAGGAGTAGCTGTCCCAGATGAAACAATAAGTCCTCCTATTACCACTGTTTAAAAATAAAGCTTTTCATGCTGTTCTTCGGTTATGCCTAACTCCTTATAACCACATTTGGAGGGTTTCTTGGCAAAGATACTGGAATGGTTTGCTGTTTCCTTCTCCAGTTCATTTGACAGATGAGGAAACTGAGGCAAGTGACTTGCCCAGAGTCCCACAGCTAGTAAGTGTATGAGGCTACCTTTTGGCCACCAGGCCTGGTGTTCTGTCCATTATGCCACCTAGCTACCTATCTGAGTTTACATTGAAAATTTGTGTTATACATCAGAAATACAGAGAACAAAGATTTAAAAGTGATTCGGTAGCATCTGTAAATTTGCTTAGATTTGTATTAGGGTAAGCATGCATATTCATGAATGAATGCTTAGCACCTGTGGTTGATTAACCATAGGGCTACAATGTCTTATCACATATGTGTGGTATTTTTTGTTATATCACTGAAATTTTACTGAATCTACAATGAAATGATACTTTTCATCCAAGGGATAGAAGTGCTCCAAAACTTTCTCTACAGATGAAATCAGCACCTCCATTGCAACATAGGATCATAGAGATTGGCCTGTGGCACCAGAAAGTTAAATGACTTATCACGAGTCACCCAGTCAATATATGTCAAAGGCAGGATTTAACCCAGGTCCTCTGGACTCAAAGGCCATCTTTCTTCTCCCTACATTGTATTGAATCTCTAAATAATTTTTTTTAAGTGTGTGATTGATGAAATAGACTTCCTCCCCTTACCCCCACCCTTGTCAAAACTTCTTTAAAAAAATATTTAAAATACCTGAAGCAAACAACTCATGAAGCCAGAATATTCTTTTGTTATAGAAAGTAATCATAAGGTACTGCCCTAAACTATACTGAAAGCTTTTGGTTTTGTCTTTCCTTTTCTTAAAATCCTGGTTTTCACTATTTTTGTTTTCTTTGATAGATATATCCCCAGTTTTGATTTTTATCACCTTATTCTGTTTTGTTGTTTTAGAGGGTTTTGTTTTGGTTTGGAGGGGGCAGATAGGAAGGGCTGATATGAGCTTCCGAGGTCTCTGTTTCTTCCACACCCTCTTGAACTTTACTCTGAAAGTCAAAAGGTATCTGCCTATCTGAGTCAGCTGCCCCTGCTGACTATTTGGTCTTCTACCTCATTGAAAATGTGTCCTGGCCTTGAGTTTTATGAGTCATAAGATGCTTAACCACACTGTTCATTAAAGGGACATTTTTTTTAAAATGCTCATTTTAAAATCTGAAATTCTAAACACTCCAATATTTTAAAAGTTCAGCCCCAAATGAATGCCAGATATTTCTCAAAAATGAAAAATCTAAGAACTTCAGTTAAAACTGTAAAGCAGACAACTCACTGTACAGTTTTGTTTTTTTTAATTCACCTTCTCTAAGATAGCTTTGGTAATAGTATTGCAAGGATCATCTCTGTCACTAGATGAAACAAGGTAATTGGGAAAAGAAACTTAGGAGTTTCTAGGACCTACAGCAGGAATGGACCTTAGAAATAATCTAGAACCCCACTGTCTACCCCCTTTTCAGAATGGGGAACTCAGGTACAGAAATGTTAGGTGATTTGTGTATCATCACATAGTAAGTAGAAGAACCAGAATTCAAACCCAGGTACTGTCTGACTCAAAATCCCACATTCTTTGCATTACACCTTACCCATATACTTCTTACTATTCACTTGTGTCCAATTCTTAATGACTTCATTTGCGGTATTCTTTTTTTTTTTGGAGGGGGTAAGGCAGGGCAATTGGGTTTAAGTGACTTGCCCGAGGTCACACAACTAGTAAGTGTTAAGTGTCTGCGGCTGGATTTGAACTCCAGGGCTGGTGCTCTGTTCACTGTGCCACCTAGCCACCCCCATTTGGGGGTATTCTTGACGGAGATACTAGAGTGGTTTGCCATTTCCTTCTGTAGCTCACTTTACAGGTGAGGAAACTGAGGCTAACAGAGTTGCCCAGAATCACACAGCTAGGAAGCATCTGAGGCCAGATTTGGATTCAGAAGATGAGTCTTCGCAACTCCAGATACCACACTCCAGCTGCCCAGACATGCTTCTTTTAATCAAAGCTGAAAACTGTTCGAACACTTTTACCAGCATCTTTACAGATAAGGAAAAGTGAGGGAAAAGAGTGACAATTATCTGTTGGTATTATGGAGCCTGTCATCAGCTGCTGTTCTTGGTCATAGAGAAAGCATGGTTCAGAGAGGCAGGTATTAAATACTGGTCTCAAATCCCAGCTCTTCTAGTACAATAGAAAGAGTACTAGGTTTGGAGGGAGTACCATTGGTTCCATCCCACTTGGGATGCTTACTACTGGAGTGACATTGGGGAATTCATGCTTCATTTCCTGTGCTGATCTTTCCACACCAGTAGTTAATCACACTTCTACCCAAGCCTGGGGCTTTCCTTAAGGTCAGCCTTAGAACACTGAATAAAAGAAAGCTGATTGAGTGAGAGATTGCTTTACTTGTGATGTTACTTGCATGGAGAGAAACACTTTGGTGTGGAGTTGAGGAGAGGCAATTTGTTAAGAGATCAGTGCCAGGCTCTTGGTGAAGGCACAGATTCCCACATCCATTATCTATCCATGGCACATGGGGGCTGACTGTATTTGTTATTAGAGAGATAGATACATATTTTGCAAGTGTAAAGTGAGGAGGTTGGACAAAATGACCTCTGAAATTCCTCCCAATTCTAGCTCATTGATCTTTTATCCATTCTCACTTCCTATGTGACCATGGGTGAGTCACTTTTCCTTTCTGGGACTTGATTTCTTCATCTCTATAATGAGGGAACTGGGCTAGATGGCTTTCCAAGATCAGTTCTAAGTTTATGACCCTCTGAGCCCCAGACCTAGGAAATCCTGAATGTTTTAAAGTTATTATGTTCTAAAATTATTACGATTACAAGTGGTGCTACTTCCTATTTCTGAATATTTCCATCACCAGCTTCCCAGAGGCAGAGTAGACACTTAACAGTTCTTGGGCTAGGGAACAGAAACCCTCTCAGGAATTGTGAGCTTTGTCTATGATTTACAAGGCATGCTTAGGGAGGCAGGGAATTATCCCTGCCCACTCAGATCTGGAGGGCCACTTCTACCCCATGTGACTTGAAAACTAGAGTAAGTGACCTCTGAAGGAGCTACATGATAGCAGCCCTGGCTTGCCCATTTGATGTCTGGGTTACTCGTTTTGGCACTTAGCTCTTGGCAAGACAATAAGTACCCATCACCATAGCTACCAAAGCATGTGGGAAAATATTTCAGTGTTGCCTCTTTTTTGACAGGTGAAATTTAAAAAGGGGTTAGATTCAAAAAACTTAAGGAATGGCTGAGTGTAACCTTTTTGGGAAAAATGACTAAGAATAAGGTGGTGAAACAATTTAGTAGAAGTTATAAAATCCTCAATTCTTGGCAGCATGTGAACGCAGAATTTTACAAATTTTTATAATTTTATTTTATTTTTTTCTAGTATTTTATTTTTCCACAGTTACACGTAAAGACAATTTTTAACCTTCATTTAAAAAAATTGAACTCTGAATTTTTAGACTTGTAGGATAGTTGAGCTAAAAAAGGACCTTTATGAGATAAGTGATCGAGCCTACTCATTTTACAGAGCAGAGAACTGAGGCATAAAAGTTAAGTGATTTGCCCTTTGATAAGGCTACATCCTGTAGGAGTGGGGGGATACACGACAAGTAAGCTTAGTACAAGGGTATCTGAGAAAGAGGCTAGATCTGACAATAGGGAGGGAGATCAAGGAAGGCTTTCTGGAGGAAATGGCAACTGACTTGTGTTGCAGGAAGCCAAGGTAGGGATGAGGAGGGAGTGAAAATTTGAATTAGGCAGGATTTGAACTCGAATCTGCCTGGCTCCAAATTCATCGTCCTCTCTATGTTGCCCCCCTCTATTCTAGTTTGTCATTGGCCTGAGGTCACATAGCTAGTTTGAAGCTGAGGCAGGACCCAAACTAAGATATTCATCATTCCATTTAGCCTGCTTCTGTTATGGATTTTAGATATGTGGGTCATAGATTATGAGGACAACAAACATACATGATGCAGATCTTTGGAAAAAAATAAACCCTAAAATTATAACTATCCATAGTGATCATACAGACTGTATACTAGTTCTCATGTTCTGTCAATCCTCAGCCTTTTGTCAGCTTCACCATATCCCTTCTCTAGTCACTCTCCCAGGCTTCTGAATGCCATTAGATGAAGTAACAATACCATATCAACCAAATCCATGGCAAATTTGTTTATCTAATCTCAGTTTGTCCTTCGTTGATGCACAGAAAAATTATTATAATTTTTGGAGGGGGGTAGGCAGGGTAATTGGGGTTAAGTGACTTGCCCAAGGTCATATAACTAATAAGTGTCAAGTATCTGAGGTTAAATTTGAACTCAGGTCCTCATGACTCCAGGGCCAGTGCTCTATTCACTGTGCCACCCAGCTGCCCCGACTCTTATTATCTTGATGATTCTGTCCCATTTCCCTGAATAGCTATTATTTCCAAAACTTTTCTTCCTCAATGCTTTCTTCATGCCCCCTCTCTCAGCAGAGTCAATCAACAAGGAAGTACCATGGATAGAGTACCAGACATGGAGTCAGGAGTTCAAATCCTGAATTCAAATCCAGCCTCAAACTCTTACTCTGTCACACTGGGCAAGTCACTACACCTTGTTTCCCCCAGTTTCCTTATCTGTAAAATTGGAGAAGGAAATGGCAAACCACTCGTGTCTTTACCAAGAAAACTCTAAATGGGGTCATGAAGAGCCAGGCATGACTGAAACAACTATGTACCATATGTGAGTCACTGAAGTACAAAGGAAAAAGAACTGTAATCTTTGAGGGAACTTATTTTTATGAACGGGAAGTTCTGTGAATGAACAGGTGGATGGGTGGATAAATGAATTTTTTTAAAAATTAAATTTTTTAATTTAAAATTTACATTTTTAAAATTAAAAAAATTAATTTTTAAAAGCCCTTATTATGCCATGGTACTGCTTAGATACAGGGACCTGAGTCCTACCTCCCAGCCTTACACCACCCAGTGGATGTGGGAGGGCCAAGGTAGACTCAACAAGTATCCTGAAGCAAACCACACATCTAAATACAAAGTATATACAAACTAAATCAAAGACAGTTAGGGCAGGGCATGAGGAGGCACCAGTAGCTGGAGGATCTGTAGAGCCCTCATGTAGACATAGACCCTTGAGCTGAACTTTGAAGGAAGCTAGGGATTGGAAAAGGAGGAGGTGAGAAAGGGATGCATTCCAGGCGTAGAGATGACAGAAGGAATGCTGTGTGAGAGAGGCAATTAAGCCAGTTCTGCTGGACCTTAGAATACATGAAGGTGAAGTCATATATAGTAAGGCTGGAAAGGTAGGCTAGTTTGTATTTGACCCTAGAGCCTTACTTGGCTGAAAAAAATCAAGACCTTTTGCTGTGAACACCCTTAACACCCTTTTCTCCCCAGCATTATACCCCATGCCCCTTCTACAGCTTCATCCAGTCTTCTTCCTTTTCTCTGATCTCTGAAAAAGAAGTGGTACTTTGTCCCCGAGGCCAGCCCCTTTACCCATCCTCAACCTATAACCCTGGCAATCATTCCATATGCCCATCTTCAGTCTCCCACTATCTATGGCTCTTTTTCCTACTGCCTAAAAGTATGCTCAGATCTCAATGCTATCCTTAAAAGAATTCAATTAATTAAAGGTTAATTCATTAACCTTGTCCTCCCTCAAGTTTTTGTCTTTTGTCTTTACTGCCTGACTCTACCCTTCAACCCCTTTTTCAATCGATTTTTTTTTCTTTTTGGAGGGCAATTGGGGTTAAGTAACTTGCCCAAGGTCACACAGCTAGGTTTTGTTTGTGTGTGTTAAGTGTCTGAGGCCAGATCTGAACTCAGCTCCTTCTGATTCCAGGGCGGAACTCTACTCACTGCGCCACCTAGCCGCCCTTCAATCTAATTTCTGACCCCACCAGTTTACTCTCCAATGTTATGCATCATCTCCTACCTGCTCAACCTAACTTTTTTTCTCAGATCTCGATCCTCCTTGACCTCACTGCAGTTTTCAGTATTATTGATAGTCTCTTTCCCCCTGCCCCCATTCTCCTGAATTCTCTTTATCCTTTTTCTTTTATAACTCTGCTTTTTTTCCTTAACTGTTTAACTGCTACTTCTCAACCTACTTTCCTGAAATATTATTAATCTCTGACTCCTTGGAGGGTTCCCCAGGGCCCTATCCTCTGGATGGTCTTAGAGATTTCACCAAGTTCCATGGGTTTAATTATTGTCTCAATACACGTGACCCCCACATCTAATCCTCTAATGAACTCTAATCATTTATAAGCTGCCAACTAAATATTTCCTCCTGGATATACATTAGGTATCTCAAATTCAAGGTGTCCAAAATGGAATCAGGTATGCTACCCACCTAACACCCCAGTTCCCCAGACTTAGCTTTTTTCTATTGAGGGTACCATCATCAGCCTGGTCATCCAGGACCTCACCTTCCAGGTCAGCTTGAACTCTTCACTCTCCAACCCAACCATGTCAAATCAGTTGCTATATCTTATATCAACAGTACCTTTACACTCTCTTCTCTGTGACTTTTTTCTCACATAGCCCCTGCCCTAGTTGGAGCCCTGGTCATCTCACCTAGACTGCTGTAATAGCATCCAAGCTGATCAACCTGGCTTCAATCTCTTCTGCACAAAGCTACCAAAATTATCTTCCTAAGAATAAATCTATCATAATACCCCCTACTCAAAAATCATCAGTGCCCTCTGTTGCCTAAAAGATAAAAATATAAATTTTAGACTTTAATCCCTCCACTGTCTGACTCTCTACATTTGAACTATATTCTGTATGCCTCCCATTTATGTGCTCTGAATTTCAGTCAGAATGGACTATTCGTCACTTGGCAAACTTATCTCTGTTATCTGTGCACACCCATAACCTGTTCCTGTTACCTGGAATTCATTCCTTCCTCATCCCCACCTTGGCTTCCTGCATCACTTAAGGCAGTTGCCATTTCCTCCATAAAGCCTTTGCTTATCTCTTTCCCTGTTACTGGCTCTTCCTTCTTTCTCAGTTACCTTGTACTAAACTTACTTGTCTATGTGTATCCCCCCTACCCCTACAGAATGTAAGCTCCCTGAGGGCAGGAACTGTTCATGTTTGTCCTTGTATACCTAGCAATAGTGCCACACACATTAGTAGGTACTTAATTGATCTTTGTTGAAGTAAATACAATTTAATCAATCATCAGACACTTAATATATACTTACTATGTTCTAGACATGCTAGTTACAGGGAATACATGTACAAACCCTATTCTCAATCAACTTATTTTCTAATAGGAGAGAAAAGTTAGGTATATGCAGTATAAATATAAAGTGAATAAATACATATATACAAAGTAGTTAAATGCAAAGAGCAGTTAGGTGGTACAGTGGGATAGCGTACCAGACCTAGAGTCAGGAAGACTCTTTTTCCTGAGTTCAAATGTGGCTTCAGACACTTACTAGCTGTGTGACCTTGGGCAAGTCTCTTAATCCTGTTTGCTTCAGTTTCCTCATCTATAAAATGACCTGGAGAAGGAAATGGCAAACCACTCCAGTGTCTTTGCAAAGAAAACCTCCAATGGAGTCACAAAGAGTCAGACATGACTGAAAAATGACTGAACAACAACAAAGTTCATTACAAGGTAGTTGGAGAAAGAAGACACTAGCAGTACACAGGGATCAGGAAAGGCTAAATGAAGAAAATGGTGCTTGAGCTGAATCTGAAAGGAAGATGGGAACTCAGTGAGGAAGAGGTAAAGAAAGGAACATGCTCCAAGAATAGGTGTCTGCTATTTAGTTAACTAGAATTCATTAAATGCCAGCATGTTAAGTCCTAAGGATACAAAGAAATACCAAAAAAATATCTCTGCCCTAAAGGAGCTCACAGTCATGAAGACAATTATGCAAAAACAATATATATACAGCATAAATTGGGACTAGACTCAAAGGGAAAGGCCCTAAGATTTAAGGAAGACTGGGAAAGACTTCTTGCAGAAGGTGGGCCTTGGTAACTGAGCCTTGAAGGAAGCCAGGGCAGCTAGGAGGCAGAGATGAGGAGCAAGAGAATTCCAGTGTCATTGGCTCATGAAAATGCCCAGAATTGAGAGATTATGTCATTTTCTTTCTTTTTAATAGAATTTTATTTTTTCCCAATTTACATGTAAAAACAATTTTTAACATTCAGTTTTAAGTTACAAATTCTACCCTTCCCTCCTACCCTTCCTTCCTCCCTGAGTCAGTAAGCAATCTAAGGTTGTACAAGTGCAAGCTTGTAAAACATTGAATGTCATTTTTGAGAAACAGCAAGGAGTCTGGTGTCACCAGATCACAGAGTGTATGGAGGGAAGTAAGGCTGAAAAGGTAGGAAAGAGCCAACTTATGAAGAACTTCATGAAGAGTCAAACACCAGCCTTTGGCTATTACAAAGGCATGGACAAGAGAGTCCTGTGTAAGGAACAGAGAAGCTAGTTTGGCTGAATTGTAAAGTTCAGGTGGAGTAATTTCCAATGAGATTGTAAAGATGATTTGGGGTCAGGGTAAGTAAGACTTTAAAGGCTGCACAGAAATGAACATTTTTTTTCTAGAAACAGTTGAGAGCCACTGTAGTTGATTGAGCAACTCAGATCTATGCTTAAGGCAGCAGTGTGTAGGATGGTCCGGAATGGGGAGAAACTTAGGGCAGGAAGCCCAGCAAGGAAGTTGTTTCAGTAAGAAATGATGAAAGTCTTAACTAATGTGGTGGCTGTGTTAGTATAACAGAAGAGGTTAGATAGAAGAGATGATAGCAGGTAGAATATAGCAAAACTTGGCAGCTAATGGGATCACAAATTCGCCACTTCCTCTTCACTCCTTGACCTATTCTATAAATTGAGTCAGAGCTTGGCAACTAGAATTACTTGTAGATGGGAACCTCTCACTTCTTCTACTACCCTACCCTTCTGTAGGATGAGTGAACATCATCCAAGGAGTGAGAATCATTTGACCAGTTGAGAGTTCTCAATGTGGAGTCTGAGACTTCTGAGTTCAAAACCTGCCTCAAGCACTGTATGGACCTAGGCAAGTCACTTAACCTTGCAACCTTAATTTCCTCATCTGTAAAAGGTGGATCATAACAGAGCCTTTCTTACAGGATTGTTGTAAGAATTAAATGAAATAATATTTGTAAAGTGCTTTTCACACCTTAAAGCATTGTATAAATGCTAGCTATCATTATCATAATAAGCAAGAAGTAGTCCCTTAGGGAATGCATTCCAAAATAAGGCCCTTCAAACAATTGCTTTTTAGAAAATGAATGTTTAGGGGCATCACTGTGAACTGACCTTGAAGTCAAGAAAATCTGGGTTCAAGACACACTTTTAATGCATGCTGTATAATCAGTGTATAACCCTGGACAAGTTATTTTCACTTCTCAGTACCCCAGGCAACCGTCATGATGAAGCCTGCACTCACCGAGAGACTGAAGTCACAGTGCCA